>CANYCX010669885.1:0-15065 GCA_948193385.1 Breynia disticha f. nivosa
TTTGGACTTACTAATGCTCCTACTACTTTTCAAGCCTTAATGAATCAGGTATTTGCTGACTATCTCAGGAAGTTCATACTTGTTTTTTTCGATGACATTTTAATATACAGCAAGAGCTTGAGGGAGCATCAACAACATCTAGAGATTGTGCTCCAACTACTCAGGCAGCATCAATTATACGCCAAAGAATCCAAGTGCCATTTTGGAGTGTCACAAGTGGATTACATAGGCCACATTATTACTGCAGAAGGAATTGCTACAAATCTCGGAAAGGTGGAAGCAATGAAGAACTGGCCTGTGCCACAAAACCTGAAGTCTTTACGGGGATTTCTAGGACTTACCGGATACTACCGCATGTTTATCAAGGGGTATGGACTGATCAGTAAACCACTTACTGAATTGCTCAAGAAAGACAACTTCAAATGGAATCAAGAAGCCAAGCAAGCATTACAAGAACTCAAAGACGCTATGTGTTCAGCACCGGTGTTAGCTCTTCCCGATTTCACTAAGATTTTTGTATTAGAGACTGACGCTTGTGATAGTGGTGTAGGTGCAGTCCTAATGCAGGAAGGAAGACCATTGGCTTATTTCAGCAAGGCTTTGTGTCAAAAGAATCGGGGCTTATCAACCTACGAGAAGGAGCTAATTGCTATGCTATCCGTAGTGGAGAAATGGCGACATTACTTAGAGCCACTTCTGTTTATTATACGGACAGACCACTCCAGTCTTAAGCATCTATTACAGCAGAAGATCCATACTCAGCTGCAAAAGAAGGCTTTAACTAAACTGTTGGGGTTACAATGCGAGATACACTACAAGCAGGGAAAGGCAAATACAGCAGCGGATGCATTGTCCCAAAGGTTTAAAACTGAAGAGGTCTCCTTACATACTATTACAGTAGTACAGCCATCCTGGTTAGAGGATGTTAAGGATAGCTATGAAGGTGACTCATTTGCCTCAGAGAAAATCCAGCAATTGCAGGAGAACCCCTCATCATTGGCCTTTTATTCTTTTCAGAACGGGGTGTTGAGGTACAAGGGCCGAATTTATGTGGGCATTCAGGGTTCTATGAGGAGATAAATTCTGGAAGAAATCCACTCTTCAGCTATGGGTGGCCACTTTGGGTTCAGAGTTACCTACCACAAAGCAAGGCAAAATTTCTTTTGGCCTAAGCTGAAATCAGATGTGCTCATCACGGTGGAGGAATGTGATATCTGTCAGAAATGCAAGCACGAGCATGTCATGTATCCTGGCTTATTACAGCCACTCCCCATTCCAGAAGGAGCTTGGATGAACATAAGCATGGATTTTATTGAAGGATTACCAGTGTCTGATGGGAAAAGTGTTATATTAGTGGTGGTGGACAGATTTACAAAATATAGTCATTTCATTGCTCTGGCTCACCCATTTACTGCAGGGACAGTAGCAAGGGAGTTCCTGAACCAGGTGTATAAGCTACATGGGTTGCCTCAAGTTATCGTTTCAGATAGAGACCCGATATTCACGAGTAAATTATGGCAGGAATTATTTAGTTTGTTGGGCACAACGTTACAACTCAGCTCAGCACATCATCCGCAAACAGATGGGCAAACAGAACGTGTTAATCAATGTCTAGAAACATACCTCAGGTGCATGACCCATCACAGACCAACAAGGTGGAATTCCTGGTTGTATTTGGCGGAGTGGTGGTATAACACCAACTTCCATACTTCTCTGTCAGTGTCTCCATTCCAAGCTCTCTATGGCTTCCCTCCACCGCAACACGCAATTATACCAGAAAGAGACAGCAGCACCGAATTTGTCAAGCAGTACAGAAAGGATAGGGAAGATATGATGAGGGTCATTAAGCAAAACCTTACCAGGGCTAGAGAGCGCATGCAACAATACGCGAACAAACGGAGATCCGAGAGAGAATTTGAGGAAGGCGATATGGTGTATCTGAAACTCCATCTGTATCAACAGATCTCCGTCGCGAGGTGAGGAAATCACAAGCTCAGTCCAAAGTATTATGGCCCATACCGCGTTTTGAAGAAAATCAACAAGGTTGCTTACACTCTAGACTTGCCAGAAGGAAGCCAAATACACCCCACCTTCCATGTATCTCTTCTTAAGAAAAAGATAGGATCGCGCGCCATCACGACTATGGTCTTACCTCGCATGGCCGCACCTACGGTGGACAGGAGGCCAGTCGCAGTCTTGGATAGGGCGATCTACAAGAGGGGAAACGTAGCCAGGGTTAAATGGTTAGTAGCGTGGGAAGGGGAGAGCTCAGAAGAAGCCACGTGGGAAGACGTGCAACAATTGCAAGAAAGGTTTCCGGACTTCAACCTTAATCCTTGAGACAAGGATTTTCATAAAGGGTAAGGGAGTGTGAGGGCCACCACTGGGCTCGCAGACTTCAACCCTAATCCTTGAGACAAGGATTTTTTTTAAGGGTAAGGGAGTGTGAGGGTCACTTGCAAGAAGACCAGTTGTGTCTCTAGTCTGGGCTAGGCCTAATTAATATTTCAGACTTATTCACTAATGTATATTTTGATGCACACCATACTCTACTGTCGGAACAGAATCTTTATGTTATGCTTTTGATTACACTGTCCCAATACTTATGGAAGATTCAGCAGTGGCATGGGCATTGAAAATTGTTAATCAAATTCTATTCTCCTTCCTCACCCTTATTCTCTCTTTTCTCTCAATTCTCTCATCTTCTTCTTCTATCAATCTGTTATCCTAACATTTCCTTAATTCTTCCATAGCATTAATATAGCTCCTCTATTATTTGAAGCTAAGATCCTAACAAAGAATCTGTTTGAAGTGGTTCAGTTTTTACCCAATTGGGGAATTGGTTACCACATGGCTAAATCTCATTGGACAAATGTTTCATATGAGATTACTAAGATTAATCTTTACAAGGTAGTCACTCTTAAGTTGAAACCATGTTCAAAGTTTTGATCTTTATGAGGGGTTGTTGTTGATTTGATTATGTTTTGTGACGTTTGGTTGTTTTGGGTTTTATGGTTGTAGCCATATTTTGGGTTTTATGGTTGAAACCAAGTTGAAAGTTTTAATCTCTGAGTGGTGAGAAATTGTGGGAATTTCGTTGATTTAATTTTTTCATAGAAGTTTTTGTTGTTGAGTTTTTTTTGCTATTAGTTTTCTTAGGTTTAAACATACAAACTTTGTTGTTATTTAAGTGTGTTAGGGCTTAAAATTGTTGGTTCTTTCTGTGGTTGCAGGATGGTAGACATGGGAAGGCATGGGGTATGGCTTATAAAGATGGTTAGTGATGTTCTCATCTCTGTGGTTACATGTTTAATTGATTGATGTTAGTTTTGAATTTTGGCTCTGATGTTAGGTCTAGTTTTCAGTGTAAATTCTGTGAGCTGTCTTGTTTATGATGGAGGAATACTGTGGTTTTGTTGCTCGTAGCTCTTCATGTAGTTTTCACTGGATTAAATATATAACTTATTAGCTTGTGACGAAATACTTGAAAATAAGAAGCAATGTGCTTTGATGCTGAAGGTGAACTTATTCTTAGCTATTCGGTTTGTCGTCTATTTTAGTTGGTGTAGTTGTAAAGCCGTTTAGTGTATCTTCAAAGGACCAGGCTAAGGTTACCTGGTTAGGTTGTTGCACTTTGTTGAGTATTTTACGCTGAACTGCCAAAAATAAAGATGAATGGTAAAATCTGTGTTACAAACATTTATATAGTAAAGAAATTGGTCAAGCAGTTCTAGAGATTGTTCTTTTTATATGGAATTGTTCATATCTTTTTTTGATTGTAGGACTTATCAGCTTATCAGTGTGTAGTAATGGAAACCTGATTGATTAATGATGTGATTTTATAAGTTGTATAATTGGCTTGAGACAGTGACCAACCATGGTTTCCCCTCTCTGGCCTATTGAACTGTTGAGTTCGTGACGGGGTAAAACGGCTGAAAATTAGCGAAATTGTTGCATTGATGGTTTGATTGATTAAGATTTGACGTGCAACGGGGACTGTATGAGCACTTGTGCTTTAGCAGAAGTCTTATTTCTTCCTACTTCTGAAGTTGTTGATATATTCATGATATGTTCTAATCCATACCGGTACATCCCAGGCTTATCAAAACCAAAGGAATTTAGAAGTTTCATATAAAAAATGCTTATTGCTTAGAATATCTCTATTCATTTATCTTGCTAGAATTGATTATATTGGTTAATGCAGGAGTACCTGCAGAAGCTCCCAAGAAGATAAGTGGAGTTCATAAGCGATGCTGGAGGTACATCCCAGGCTTATCAAAACCAAAGGAATCCATCTCAAGCTCGCCAAATTCTCCACAAAATGCTCCACTTACTGAAGCTGAAACTGCTTGATCCATTCTCTGTATCAGCTTGTATTCTTAACCCAACAATGGTATCTGATTGTTTAATTCTTCATTGTCATTCCATGTTTCAAGAATAGCTTCTTATTGGCTAATGAAGTCACGGGTGACTTTCTTGTTAGACACACTTGCAGCAAATAGAATTTGGATTTTGTAGTCAGAACAATCAGGAGTGAAGGAGACTTCAGTTTTGTAAGAATTTGATGGAGTGAATTTTTCCTCTGTTGTAGCCCTTCTTTCATAGTAATTTATCTCCGGTCTTTAACTGCCATTTTAGATTTCTCAAAAAGAATGAGACTGTCAAGATTAGATCTGTAACAATCTGCCAATTTAACTGTCATTTCGCTCACAGAAGCTTCTCAGATGAATGGTTACGACACTCCAGACCAAAGTAATAAAAACTGGACTGGGTATTCGAATAAAAAAGAGACCAACAATTTAAGAATAAAATAAATAAATAAATATATATATATATATTATTTTTTTAATACTGGTTTGGTTTATTGGTTCATCGGTTGACCCGGCCAGTTTATCGGTTTTTCATCAGTTTGATGCCGGTTTGCTTGATAAAACCGAACAGAATCAGTGAACAATTTACTGCTTCATCGATTCAACATTCCGCTTTGGACCAATTTTTATAACATTGGTTCAGACTCTACAGGGCATGCAACGAAAAGATTCCAAGAAAGTATTCAGCGGAAGAAAGAATTAGGAAGTAAGAAACAGATCCAGCTTAAGATTCCTATGCAGAGCCAATATTATTCAGTATAACCACAAATCATCCTTCAACACCTTAACTACATTTTGACGACTTCTAAGTTTTGGATTCATACTCCATCTTCACCATTCTGCTATCCCAACTAACCCTTCTTTTGTTTATTTCAGAAGTAAAAAAATTCCAGTTATGCTCCTAACAGCTGGCAATTTACGTTGCCACCAAAACATTCTTCCTTGTTGCATTAATCGTCATATAATCCAATAAACCATAAAAAACATCATTGACCTCTAAACTATCCTCGGAATTCTCTCTGCTATATATAAGTCATATCAGACATTTGAGATCACCAAACTCTCATAACTTACAATGGCATTCATCACATTTCTTGTTTTCTCCCTTCTTCTTCAAGGAACCCTTGGTAATCACTTTCTAATATCCATTCAAGTAGTAAATGTTTGTATGCATTGTCACTGACCTTTCAAATTTGCTTTCATATTTAGGTGAGCTCATCTGTGAGGAGTTGCCAATTGATCTTTGCTCATATTCAGTTGCATCTTCCGGGAAGCGGTGTTCGTTGGAAAATTTCATGACGAAAGATGGAAAAACGAAGTACGAATGCAAGACATCAGAGATTGTTACAGACAAAATCCACGAATGGATTGAGAGTGATGAGTGTATGAGCTCATGTGGAGTTAATAAGGGCACCATTGGCATCTCCTCAGATTCACTTCTTCAGCCTCAGTTCTTAGCCAAACTTTGCTCTCCTTCATGCTATGAATCCTGCCCTAACATTATTGATCTATACTTCAACTTGGCCTTAGCTGAAGGAGTATATCTGCCTAAACTCTGCGCCAACCCTCGACGTTCCTTGTACCAGGCTAGAAGTTCTGGAGAAGCCGCTCCTGGACCTTCAGCCGCTCGTGAAGCTTTTGCACCGGCCAATGCTCCGGCGGCTGCTTATGGGGTTGCTTGTGCTCCATCTGCTCTCTGAGTTCTGTTAGACTTATGATTGTTGGGGTCATATGTATGCATGAAAGAGATTCTTGTTGGGTTTCATCATTCAGTTCCTTAGATTAAAATTATATGTTGTGTGAATGATAATATCCGTATGTGCTACGCATCATATTCTTACACAAATTTCGTAACATTGGCGGCCATCTGTGAATATTTCTGCAGAATTTATCTGACCAAATCATACACTTCATTAAATATCAACTGCAATGAAATACTACAAATCTATGATTTTGTTATATCACCATTTTTACAATCTGACAAGATAATCTAATAAAATGGCTTAAATAAAATCCAAAAGAACATGTCATTACCCAAACTGTTGATAATTTTTCCTTCCACCACATATATGGAAGGAACAAAATGAGACAATCAAAGCACGGAATAAGAAACTCATCCCATAGGCATCTGAAACTTCATCTCAACAACTACCCTGCCGTTTAGATACAATCTTTTTTCTACTACAGTATTCAGAACCCTTTATCTTAGTATTCTCAACATTCATTTTTAAGTAATGTTAATAGCTTTCTAAACTACGCATATAAAAAAATGAGTCGGTACAGTAATTCCGCCGCTCCCTTTTGTGCCAACAATAAGCAAGAACGATAGCACAAAAGAAACTACAACAATACTATAGAAAGAGATACGACGGTCATCAATCAATATTTCCTCTTTTTATCTGTTTTGGTAGAATGGTACAAATGCATTTTTGAATCAAAATGTTAGTTTGGTGTGAATGCATTTTCCGGTTGTGTATGAATAAACTCAACTCACTTCTCTTTCTCTCACTCTCTTGTCCAAAATTCACTTTAAAGCTCACACTTACCAGACCACAATGCCATAAACCGCTTTCGCTTTTTAACTCTGTGTTAGATCCTTCAAAAGTGCAAAAGCAATTTTTGCATAAAGCTTGGGTCAGATTGCATGTCTCAGGTGGATTTGGAGATGGGATGCGAAGTGATGAAGGTGCATTCTGGAAAAAAGAACAAAAGAGATTGTAGAATTTGTCATTTGGGTTTGGAGAGTAATGAAGAAGAGTGTGGTGAGGCCGTTGTGTTAGCATGTGCCTGTATTTCTGCTGTGATCTTTTCATAAACTGACGCACTTCAATTTATAGGCTCTGTGAGATCTGCGAGGCAACTGCACTCAATGTGGCGAACCAGCATCCAAATAATGCTCAAAATGTTAGTGCTGCTGCAGTCTCAACAGCTCCCATGATCCTTCTGGAAAACCAAGCATTCTGGCATAGCCGCCGCGTTATGAATATTCTGTTGGCCTGCATGCTTTTGGCCTTTGTAATTTCCTGGCTATTTCACTTCAAGATTCTTACCTGAATCTGACAAATTGGCTATACCATCAAATAATCAACTCAGGCAAGGAGAAGCAGGACGCTGCTGCTCAAATGGTTGCCCATTGTATCAGAACAATCACCGCTGGCTGGCTATTAGTCGTGCACTCCCATTGCTCGGAGGAGTTGCCACATCTGTATGTTATCACCGTTGCCCAGAAAACAAAAAACTCAAAGCAAACAAGAACTAGACTGATAAAAATGAAAGAGGAAGCAAAAACTTGTATTGTGTTGATATAAAATCATTGAATTCATCACGTTTCAAGTTGTTACTAAGTAAAGAAAATTTTAAATTACTATGCGTCTGTTTCCATTTCATCTTCTGGTTTGGGATTTTTCTCTTTAAAATCACTAACAGCAGTTTCAAAAGTACTCCTCACATGCTGGCACATCAACATCAGATTCTGGCAAGCATCCTTCAACACCTCCCTCGCCTCGTCGCCTGAAATTTTCCGTTCAACCGATTGAACTAATATTCAACATAAACGAAATATAATGCGAAATTTCAGAATGAATGCATAACCTTCTTACAGGTCAATAGTCTGGAGAATTTTGCATTCAAACAATTTTATACACACAAATGACCACTAAAGTAACCCCATAAACAGCAGATTCAGCTTTACAACATAGATTAAAATGATACCACTCTTGGATATTAGCATGGATTCTGAGGTAAGAAGATATGTTACCTGTCGTCTGTACTCTGATGTTAACCCGAGCATTTGAAGGATGGGGAATGCTGTATCCACAGAATGATACCCTTGGACTGCAAATCGTCCACATAAGAAGCTCTAACGATTACCAGTAAAAACACTCGGGAAGATGAATTGAGGAATTTTTAGACAAATATTGGATGAGAAATCAAGAGCACATATATCTATCTAAAAGAAAGCAACTGCATCAACTGCAACAGAAGCATTCATGTTTCCCACATCAAGCCTAAGACAATTTCTCATCACACAAAACAAATTCTGCAACTACTGATGGCTTAACTTCACTGAACAAACCAAAAATCAATACCACAATGACCATTTTCTCGCAACGCGAAACGAACTTTGCAGCTAATTCAAGCTGAATCACTCCAACATCATAACACAGAAGCAAAATAAACAAAGCTGCAACTCAAACATAAATAGATAAAACAGGTAATAAAGAACACTAACTCTTGATTTAGGGAAAATCTGACTGAATTAGCAAGAGTATGATCCTCATCAACAAAAGAGAATGTTGCATTACGTCTATCTTGAGCTGAACCGTGTTCCATTCCTACAATTAAAACAAAAACACTAGAACTCAATACCAAAACAAAAAATATCAACGCTTCAATAATTAAAATAATTAAAAATATCAGTACTTAAGCAATTAAAACACATAATTACTGCTTTAATCCTACACTTAAACATTGAAACAACTTAGTTTAATTAACTAAAGAAGCAAAAAAAAAACTGTTTACAACCAAAAAGAGCTTTAAAGACATCAACAAAGATCAAGAAAATACCTTCCTTTCAATGAAAAGACTATTTCTTTTTGATTTTGTCTTTGTTTATGAACTTTCTTAAGAAGCCTTCAAAAACCCGTAAAGCCAAAACCCTCGGTAACAAACAGAACTAGTTAAAACTTTCATTGTTAAGCCAATAATTTGTCCTTTTGCTTTACTAAGAAGGGTCAAACTTGTCATTTGATAAGTTAAAAATAACTCTTTATTTCGTGGCTTATTTTTATTGGACATTCGTGAAAGTTAAGACACTCATTATAAAGACACTTCCTTTAAGGGGCACCTTCTAAAGCCCTAACTGAAAACAGAACCTCCATAGTTCCATACGTCTCTGTTTTGGTGCCTACAAGATCTTTATTCTTATATTTAAAACAGGGTAAGTTTTAATTTTGATAATCTTGTAATTTTTATTATAAAGAAGCTAACTTTATATAATTTGTCCTTTTTTTTGTTCCTTTCAGGATATTTAAAATGGCTGCTAATAATACTGGTTTACCAGAAGGTGTAAGCAAAGAGCAAGTGAGTAATTCTTGTTTATTATTTTGGATTTTCTCTATATGGGGCTTTTTTAAGGCTTAAAGTCTGTTTCTTTTAGCTTTATAATTTGTCATTTTCGTTTGGGTTATTCTGAATTGTGCTTATTAATTGTAGAAATGGGATTAAAAATTGTTCAGTTTTATAATTTTTGTCAGAAAGGTGCTTTTTTTTATATTTGATTTTGATGATGGTATAGGCATTTAGTATGGCTGAAACTGAGATGGAATATAAGGTGGAGTTGTTTAACAGGTTAGTTTCTGTTATTTATTTAGCAACTTTTGAATTGTGAAGCATGATGTAATCGTTCTGTTTGTTTATATTTTCTTTGGTTTCATACTGTTTCCTGTTCTGGTCTCTGAATTAGATTATTTTCTTATGAGTTTGTGGTGACTTTTTTAACCAGAAATAGATTGGAATAGTGGGAAAAGCTTGCCTCTTATCAGATTGGAAGAATTATAACATGACATCTTTGTTTAGTCCTTTTGATTTTTTGAACTTAAACTGCTTATGAGGTTCTTTGATACGTAAAAGGTTGAGTTGCAGTACTAAACTGTATTTTGTTGTCTTATATTATACAGGCTTGCTCAGACATGTTTCAACAAGTGTGTTGACAAGAGGTATCTTTGCACCTTTCTTCAAATGGTTTCTTAGAATTCTTGCGGAAGTCCTTAGGAATTCTATGTGGGGATTTTCATAATTTCTCTCATTTTTTTCATCTTAACATCCTTGTTTCCTCCTGTTTTCAGATACAAGGAGTCTGAGCTCAATATGGGTGAAAATAGCTGCATTGATCGCTGTGTTTCAAAGTATTGGCTGGTGAGCTTCTTTACTTGCATCGTATACATACATTTATAACTGTAATATGGTGAATAAAGCGTGCTTCTGCTCATTTTCCACTAAAATTATTCTTTTTATAGCTGATGTTGAAAGCCTGAAACATCACGTGTTGGAAGTGCTTCATGAATTCTGACTATATTATCTTTTATCTGCTCTCAAATTCTTGCCATTGAAGATAATCCACAACCATTACTTGGAACCAGCTTTGATCCTGCTTTAATTTCACCTTTTTGGCTTTTTTGGGTTTTCAGGTGAATGGTATAGTTGGTCAGATGCTTAGTGCAGGTCAGCGTCCAATGTAAAATTTGGATCTTTACATGGCAATGGTTTACAGTAAGTCGTCTGTTATTCTGTAACTGAGATTTTTCTGAATGGCTGAAGAATCAGTTGCAGCTTTTAATTGCCCATACTAAATGATACTTCCTTTAGGAATGAGAAAAATTTTGTGTTTAATATTAAACACAAATGTTTGTTTCAATTGCTCAAAACTGTTAGTGAAAAGCTCAGAAAAGAGAATATTTTTGTATGAAGAATATCCTTCTTTACCAACAGCAATATGGAACAATATCTTGATCACCAATCATTAGTTAATTAAAAGTTGATAAATATAAAGATCAACGAGCCTATAAACCTATTACAGTTGACCCTGTGCTGCAGAACTCGAATGCAAGAAGAAATGGGGAATTTTACTCATAATAAAGGTAAAAGAAGATAAGCTATACACTTTTCAGTTTCTTTGCCTTTTCAATTCCAAGGAAGTTCCATCTTTTAGAGTTTCTTGTGCATCACTGTCCATTCCAAGGCTGAATAGTGCAGCAGCTTGGAGATAGAAAGCAGTAGGCCATTCTGGAGATGCAGCTTGAGCTTGCATTGCATCTCCAAGCGCTTGTTGAGGCATTTCGCTTATCAAGTAGCACAAGCAGCGCCTCGCAAACACGGTTGGCGATACCATTGTTCCGCCATCAATAAACTAACAGAACAAAAAGGAAAAATTTTCCATCATTTTAATGAAACCTAAAGAAGCTGTATTTTAAGCAATTTGGAGGTAGGGGTAGGAGATGAATCATTCTGATGATAATAGCAGTTGGAAAAGAGTATAAACTAGTTCAGTTATTATGAATGATCCATTTAACTCACTTGTGTATAACAATCGATTGCAGCGACGAAGTCTTTCGTACGGAAGGCAGCGTCTCCCCGCTTCTTACAGTTCAGTGTTTCCTGTATTTGATCAGTCCACATTTGGAAGGAAAGCTGCGGGCAGAAAAAAAAACTGATTGATACTTGCAGTCGATGAGATAAATGATCAAGTTCGAGTTAGTTAAGAATAAAATGTTAACTGAAAAAATTTAGGAACTGACCTCATTGGCAATTCCTTCATCATCCTTGTATCCGACTTTCTCGAGCATCTCATGTATGGCAGTTAGATCCAGTCTAGAGCAAGCTTCTCCGAAAGGTGTCAGAGACAATGATTCCTTCGCGGATGGAATCCCGTGTGGAATACCCATCAAAACATAAGATGGAACCTGAAAAATACCAAATTGTTACATATAATACTGATGGCTGCATAATTTCACATTAAATTCGCATCTTAAACTATGATGGCTAAATCTCACTCTCTCCAAAATGAGGTGAGATTCACATCAAATTGAGATAATTTTGCAGAATCTAAACATCAGATATGCAGCATGGTTATGGAAAATGAAACATTAAGCTCATATAAGGACTACGAAGACATGTCCCGGAATAACGACAAAATCTCTAAAAGAGATACTACAAGGATGCCTAGCACTATGAAAATTTTAAGTTGAAAGAGGAAAATATGTACGACACACCTCAGTTTCCTTCTGAAGAGGTGTAAGCGCTATCACAAGAGACTTGGCATTTGGCCTCTCACGAGGTTCATACTGTAAACACCGGGAAGCTAATCTTACGAGTTCAGTTCCATCATCATTTGAAAAATGACCCTCCAAACACGAGTCTATCAACATTAGAAAGTTTTTTCCACGAATGAGGTCAAGTGCCTAAAAAGAATCGACGGAAATGAATTCAGCCAATAGAAAGAATAAAATATCATGAATTTAAATCT
Source organism: Breynia disticha f. nivosa (assembly GCA_948193385.1). NCBI lineage: Eukaryota > Viridiplantae > Streptophyta > Magnoliopsida > Malpighiales > Phyllanthaceae > Breynia > Breynia disticha. The sequence goes on from CANYCX010669885.1 coordinate 12,394, forward strand.
CAAAGATCATTAGGCCAAGTAAAGTATTCATTACATGGCTTGGAGGTATATGCTTGCCACTTAGAAGATCAAGCAACAAGGTGCCAAAGCTGTAAACGACGCTCTCAGGTATCACTCTGCCTGCCAGATGAAGAAATTGCCACGAACTTGATTGACAAAGCAATAGTAAATGATCCATGCGTACATATGAAAAGCAATAACTTCAATGCTTACCGGTCCTCAAGTATTCAGGAGGAGTGAAAGCCAAATTCGTACTATAGCTTTTGCCATCTCTACTGTTTTTCATTAGGCCAAAGCAAGATAGCCTTGGATTACCATCCTGAAATATTCCTCCAAAATGTGAGCAGAAAAAGGATTAAAAAAGCACCAGAAATTCTAGAAGTTGTTAACTGCAAAATTACCTGGTCAAAGAGAATTCTATAAGCATTGAGATCATGGTACAAGGCCCTTCCTTTACTGCTGCAGTATTCCAAAGCTTGAGCCAGATAAAGAGCCACTCTCAGTCTCATTGCCCATTTCATCGGCTGGCTTTCCCCTGTCCAATTTAATTTTCAAAATATAACATTCTTTGGCAGCTACATAACCATGAAATAAGAAACCAACGATGAAATGAATGTCGGTCTTTAATTCAACGCGGATCTCTCTCAAGGCTAATTGATTTGATTTCCAAAAGCGATATAAGAGAATAATTTACATGAAAAAACAGGGCATACATCTTGTAGCAAAAACACAAACCAGCAAACTAATACTCACAATGGAACAGATGTTTCGAGAGAGTCTCATTAGGCATGAACTCAGCCACAAGCAATCTCTCCTCTCCTTCACAGCAACATCCTATCAAATTTGCCAATCGCTCATTCCTTAGCTGCCCCACGGCTCTTGCTTCATCCTATATATTTAACCACCACCAAACAGTAATCACACTCCAAACAACAAATCAAACACACACTGCAAATGTTCTGTACTATGAACTTTTGTAATGAGTAACTGAAACATCCTCGGAATCAAGCACGACCTACATTGATAAAATTACAACAAGACAAACATAATAGCTAATACATATACTACTAACAAGGAATTGGCGAGAATCAGGCCAAGCAGACTTATTGAAACGTTTAACAGCAATCCATCTATCTTCTTCCTGAAGCTTTCCTCTATAAACAACATTAGGAGCTTTTTCACCATGTTCTGATACAATGCTGTCAGAACTAAACCCTGAAGTGGCAACTCTAAGTTGATCCAAGCTATATTCTTTAAAACCTGGCAATAACTCTCCATTTTCTGCAACGAAAAAGAGCAAAGTAAAGCTCAAGTACTAAAACCCGAAAACCACTACTTTCTTTAGAAAGAGATAAAAAGATGAAACACAAACCCAGATCGGAGCAGTCATTAAGATTAGATTTGAGATTGTTAGGCCACCAACATAGTGATAATTTGGAGCAACGAGCTCCCATTTGTAATTTTTTTGAAGGTTTTAGAGAACCCACAAAAAGAAATGCAAAAAGAATGTAACTTTCAGTTTTTTTTTTGAGAGGTTTTAAAAAGACCCAGTTAAGGATTTGATGAAAAGATTGCAGCTTTACAGTAAGTTTGACACAAATGAGAGGATACAAAAGAACCCAGAAAAAAACTTGAGCAAAAAGTGAAGGTTTTGAAGTGTTTTGGAGATAGTTAAAGTGGCGATTGGTATTAGAAGTTGATGAGAAATGAAGAAGTTTAGTTTGAGAGGAGAGTTTGTTGTTGTAAAGAGAGAGAGAAAGAGTTTTTAAGGAAGGAGGAGAGTGTTGGGGAAGTAAGAGCGAAAAGAAGAGAAACTTTAATGGATCTTAAGGAGGAGGTTTGAGGAGAGTTTGAGAGTGAAGTGAGGAGAGTTGTAATGTATGATTATTACAAAAGTCATCATTCTCTCGTTTCTGCTTCCTTTTTTTATTCTGTTTTTTTTCACCTTCGGTCCATCTTTCGGGAAATTGTAACGTGAGAGCTCCTAATAAGGGGACTTAATAAGGCCTCTTTTTGGTTTAACTGAAAATGTACAGATTACGTAAAATTAAAACTGTTTTTACTGAATAAATTAAGGACTCAGATTTATTTTTACAGAATTGAACGACCAATATCTATTGCCTCAAAGAGAGAATTCACCATAAAAGTCCCCCTATCTTTCGGTTTAAATAAGGGAGTTTTGAGAAGTAGTTTGGGTAAGGACATTCAGCAGCTGAAGAAATGTGGATTGGAACTGGACAAATGGGGGAGAGAAAAAAACAAATCATCACAGCTCTCCAGAATGATGAAGGAAGATGGATCGACAAACAAAGTGGCCTGCATGAATTAATTTATGCTTATTTTAATTCTCTTTTTTGCAGCTAGGAAACTGACTCGAGGGAGGTCACTAGACATGTAGGCAGACGTGTTTCTAAGGAACATAATGCCATTCTAACCAGCCAATTTTTAGCAGAAGAAGTAAAAGCAATGCACAATGATAAGGCGCCAGGAGATGACGAATTTAACCCAGCATTTTACAAAAAGTACTGGGCAATAGTTGGTGATGCAGTCACAAAGGCGTGCATAACCTGGCTGGAATCAGGAAGCTTTCCAGAGGAAATTAACATGACCAACATAGTGTTGATTCCAAAGAAGAATAAGCCGTCAAACATGAAAGAGTTGCGGCCAATAGC
>CANYCX010670278.1:0-19506 GCA_948193385.1 Breynia disticha f. nivosa
CACTCGTGACTCTTATGTTCAAGAATAGCCCCGCTCAATGTGCCATGATTTTCTATCAAAACATAGTAACTCTTCATGAATTTTGAGTAAACCTAGATAAAACAAAAATGTAGATAAGCTTACAAAAACATATGGTTTATCTAATAAAATCTCATAAAAATCAACTAGAATCAAATGTAATAGATGTGCATCATTCAAAGATGGGAGTAGGGTGACGGAAGTTAGGTCCACATGAAAAGGAGGTGGAAAAATGTTTTCAAAACTAATAGGGAGACGGAAGTTAGGGTTTATTATGAATGAGAACGTTCAATTCAAACGTATACGAATCGAATTCAAAATGGGGTAAAAAGAATAGTTCAACGGAAAATAAAATGAATGAAAAAGAAAATGCAAAGGAAAAAAATGAAAAGGATGAAGAATATGTACGTACGAAATGTGATATGTTGATATGTTATATTTGTGTTCTATGAAATGAAACTGAGTTGAAAGAATAGGTCGTATATGTGACTGTTTATGTGATATTATAAAATGAATTAAAGATTACTCACTGAGCCCGCAACTCACGCAAATGCGATGTATGTTTCAGGTCCAGGTATTAGCAGTGGTAGACGTTTTTACTAGCAGTGTCAGAGTTTTTCTTTTCTACAGGTTGGACAGCTGCTACCCGATCTACTTCTCTCTCTTCTGCTGATGCCATTAGGATCTTTTGCATACATGTTTCATATCATGCGATGTTGATATGATGTTGTTATATGGTTTGTATATTACGTGTTGAGATTTACAGAGGATGAGTATGATGTTAATTACAGTTGTTATAGTGATATGTTTATATCTGAGGTTAAGTTGTTGAGATAGACCTGACGATTGAGCTGCGTGTTGATTAATATGGGAATGTGTTTGAGCATTCTGTGTATTGTTGAACTTGTTTTGCAGGAGGAATGCAATAGCTATATGTATGGGATATCCATATTATAGCTGTTATATAGCAGTTCTACGTAAAGTATGAACTTGCTCAATAAAGAATAAATGGCGTATTAGCGTAACACAAAGCTAAATCCATGGATGTGTTAACTAGTACGATCGATACTCTAGGAATATTACAGAATAACAATAGATGGTATATCCTAAATATTGGTATGAAGTTACTCAACATATAAGAAAAGTTGAATAAGGAGTAACAAAAATGATATGTATGCAAATTATGAGAAATGATTTTAAAGATACGTGCTTAATATGGTAATTAGATTAGGATGTTTTATTAAGAGCTTTCTCGGGTTCTGATTTTGTATCAGAATCAAACTCATTTATTCCTTCGTCAGAGCTTGAGATTTCCTTCTGACTACGATTAACCTAAAACAAAACAACCAAACACATTAGTATGATGCAAACAAAAAATGAAAGATAAATGAGTCTAAATTAGTCCAAAAATGTTTACAACCAACCTTCATGTAATCCTTCAATGTCCTCTGACCGACCTTCACACTTTTCGCCTTCTTCTTTCCTTTTGACTTACTTTTAACCTCTATTTTCGATTCTGATTTTGAATCAACATCTGAATCAGTTCTACCTTTGACAGTTTTTTCTGTTTCTTTCCTTGTTTGTCCTTTGATTTACTCTTTTGTTTTTTCGACTTACTTGTATTAAAAGCAGACTTCTTCCCAACTAAAAGGCACAGAATTCATAAAATTCACTGATTCTGGACTCAACAAGCCTAAAAAACTGGATAACACGACACAGAATCTTTATGCATGCTCCAGATATTCCCCCACACAAAATTCACTAATTCTGGACACAAGAAGACTCACATCCATCTCTTTCTACTGCAAATATTCATCTCTTAAGCCCATATATAATACTTAAAAATATTAGGTACATTCATACAACATTACCCGATTTGGTCCAATAAAAACAAATATCCTAGCTATAAATTTATGAGCACGAATGGAATCATATGCATAAGCTTAAAAATTAATTAATATCATCAACCCAAAAAATAACAAATCATACATACACAAGTATCGGAAAACATAAGCCAAGAAACAAATAAACACAAAAAATCATCCCAAAAGGATAAGGCGTTTTGATTTTTGCCGTAATACAAAAACCCTAAAATATTTCTCAACCATCAACTGAAAGAAAAGCATAAACCAAACAAAACCCGCTAAACCTACACACAAAAAGGTTTGCAGATTTCACAATCACTTGACATTCATTCATGTTTCGAAAAAAAGGTAACTCAAAAACCTTTGGGCGCATTTAGACACCACATTCAAACAATTCGCAATTCAAAAACTGTCTTACTTGAACACATTACAAAACCACACTATTCTAAGCAACAAATCCCACTGAAAAATAGACAAATGAAAAGAAATCGTTCATTATATACCTCGATGTCATCATCTTGCTCGCTCGAAGAGCACTCTTTGACGTCGGCCCTTTTTCACTTTAATTTTGGAGCCATTTGTTTTGTCCTCACTATTCTTAAACCAAACAGTTGTGTTCGAAAAACCCTAAAAATGGAGATTGTCGTGCGTTTTCTTGAGAAGGGGAGGAGGGCAAATTGTTCTTAATTACACCTCAAAAAAAGTAAAAAATCGGTTTAATTTTTTGCAGCCTTAACTTTTAAATTTCAAGTTCAAATATAGATAAACATGTGCTTATCTCCTACCCAAATTAAATGGCTGTGATCCCTAAAAATGTGGAATTTAATGATTAATTCTAAAATTTAAATGTGAAAAAAATATTTTCAGAATAAAAAATAATGCTATATTAGATAATAAAATCATAATGCTATTTTTTTGATATAATCTTTTAAAACTGCCATTTTAGAAAAATAAATTTTAAAATATGTCATTTCAAATTAAGTCAAATTTAACATGTTATTTTAATAGATAGTGTTTTAAAAGATGCCCTTTTATATAATTATTACATTTATGTGTCTACACTATAGGTTCCTTTGATCATTTTTTTAAAACCCAACCTTTTATATTTTTATAATTATTATACTTTTATTAGGGCTAAAATATTTTCTAAAATGCCACAATCCTATTTTTCTGGAATCTCAAGTCTTTTAGGCTCTAGACTTAATGTAGAAACACCAATCACTTAAAATTAGTCCACTTATTTATTATGCTTTTTCCTAATTATTCACAAAAATGCGTGAAAATACCTAAAAATCTTACACTAGGCATGGGCATCTCATTCCATGTTAAGTCAAACATACATTCACAACTCGTGCCTCGGAAAGATAATCAGGCGCATCTAAGACTCCTAGTTTACATTGTTGTATCAAAGGATATCAACACTTCAATCTCTGATTTAGTTTTAAAAATGTGCTAATTCGTAAAAGTAATAAATATTGATTTGCATGTTAAGAATATGAGACTACACAGAAATAACATATGTTTAAGCTAAGAATAACGTATGTTATTCATGAAGAAACCCATAGTGACAGAATTCCAGACAACGTACATTAAGAGTACTTGATAACATGCATTACAAAGATCGAAACTAATGTGTCATGTTTCAAACCATCATTCTGCCTCAAATTAACAAGTTAACACAAAATCTGGGAGAGACAAGCTAAAATACATTAGGTACAGTGCATCGTACATTATAGAGATTGAAGCTAATGTGTCACATTTGTGATCATCATTTTGCCTCAAATTGATAAGTTGATACATAATCAGAGAGACATAGGTTAATGTACGTTAGGTACAATGCAACGTACGTTACAAAGATCAAAATTAATGTTTCACATTTGCGATCAACATTTTAACTTAAATTGACAAATTGTCACAAAATCTGGGAGATCCAGCAACGTGCGTTACGAGCTGAAGGCAATGTATGTTAATGGTGATAGCTTACGCTAAGGAAAAGGAAAACTTACTTTAAAGCATTTGACACAACATTAAATACAAGAGCATTTAAACTCTAACGGTCATAATAATGAGTCTAACGACTCTACACACAAGTGAAGCCTATATATATATACCTTCTAAACTGCTAGAAGGTTGTTCTTAATAAGCCTTTTACAAGAAAAAAGATAAGCGCTTCAAAAAGAATCATCTTTACACTTATCTATAAGCATTGTGCATAAGACTTTGATTTGATAATCAAGCCTTCGTATAAGTGAGCCTTTGTATTTTCTATTGCTGTATAGAATTACATTTGTTATTGACTCCTTGTATAGGCATAGTATAGCAATTGCTATTATGTAGAATTGCTAGGTTGATTGGTTGTTTAGTTCACTTTAGATAGTGAATGGTATTGAGAGTTCTCACTGATCTAAAAAGTGATATTCTAAGAGTTCTCATTAAACTAGAAAGTGAATTGTAAGAGAAAAAGTGATAGTGGAAGTTGGAAATCCTTAGTAGAGGTACTAAGGTAGTGCACATAGGTAAAGTTGCATTGAACCAATATAAATCTCTATGTTCTTTCTTCGTTACTCTATTTCTACCAAGTGTTCACTATAATTCTGCAGAGAATCCACGATTAGACCAAAACAGATATAACCCCCTTCTTTTGTTTTCTACATACGTGACCAATGATCGATGTGTTTCATAAATGGTGACGAACATTAAGTTCCTCATTGTATTTTGATAATGCATAAAATGTTGAAATTGATAAATAAAATTTGTAACTATATAAATATCCATAAAATTTAACTTATTCTTAACTATATAAGTATCTATAAACTTTTTTTTTTGCAATTTAATTCCCATCCACAAAACCTCCTATGAAAATAATTCAAGCCTCATTACAAGCCCAACTATAAAGTCACATTATTATAGAACAAAGTACATGGGCTGCGACCTTAAAACAACCCTTTTCCTTTTTTGATAGAATAAAAAAAGATATCCCTTTAATAACATTGTTTTTAAATTATTGCCAAGAATATGATTCATATACATATATGAATATAGGTTATGTTTGAGCCTTTTTGGCATAACTTTTCTGGCAGTCCTTGGGTTGTTTCCAATCGAAGCACTTTTGGTGGCACCAACTTTTCCTGATCTGCCATTGCTAGCTGATTTACCACCACTGCATTATCCATAAAGAAGATATTTCACCCCATTTGGTGAACCGGCTCAACCTTCAAACAATGATCACCTAGTTACATCCGGTCAACCTCCAATTAATTCACGCTTTTCAAAACCGTTGAAGAAGAGAGCATTAACGCCTCCTAGTGTTCAATTAGTTGATATCCCTTGAAAGCAATCCGCTGCTGGTGCAAATTAATCCTGCCATGTTAACACAACCACGATTATCTCCTCAAGTCTCTAGTAAGCAGTATAGTCTAAATGTTAATTGAATCTCGTGATTGTGATTCGCTTTGATTATTAATGTAGGATTGGTCCGTACTTTGAACTTGACATAATATGAACTCAGTTACAAAATAAATAAAGATTATGATCTTCTCAAACCAAAAAAAATCATTATATATAATGTGGCAATATAAGGAAAAAAATTATGGATTACATTATTGGCATTTGTTTTATAAGATGGTATATATGAAAAGATAGTATTTTAAAAATAATAAATTTGTAATTTGACCCGTTATTATATATATATATATATATATATATATACACACACACATTATGCATGTACGTATTCATCTTAACCAAAATTCTCAAAAAATACCAAAACTTTACTATATAAGTATGTGGAAGCAACAAAACCCTTGAGTACATCCTTACCCTAAGTATGGTTACAATTTATTTTGACAGCCAAAACCTTTAAAACATTTAGAAGTTTCAAAAATATTTAAGTACCAAAAGTTCAAGTAACCACATGGATTCCCGACCTTGTTGCCCAACATCCAATGATTGAAGTGGACTAAGAAGATTCCACTTGACAGTCGATCTAATCTGGTTTCACGATTCAAATCAACTAAACAAGTACAAAGACTCTGTGAGCATATATGTCAGATACTTATCTTACTATATAAAATATAATGCAGTCATCTAATTAGCACAAAATATATTAATTATTTTTTTTATCATTTTCTTTGATTAATGCATTATGAAGTGTTTACTAAACACTAACAATAAAATATCAATTTATCTTAATTATACCCCGACAAGATTAATCTACATATCGCATATTTTTAAAATAATTCTCGTATCAAAATATTATTATAATCACAAGTCAGCACTTAACTTGTTAGCCACAATTTATTATACCCACATCTTACAATTTCCAACTTAAAATCCACAATATAGCAAACATAATAGTCGATTTTCCAGTGAGTACGTGCGGTGGCTCATAAGTACATGGGGTTGCGGCCACCAAGCATAGTCTCACGCTGGGAGTCAATAGACGCGTGGTCATAGTCTCACCACGTGTATCCAACTGACCAAACATGAAAGAAAGACAAGGGAAGAAAGAAGAAATGCATATCTGCCAACCTCACATTCATTTATCACATGTTAACCAACAGTCAAATATTTTTAATAGCAATTAAAAATTTCAATCATGATTTCATATCATCAATTCAATATGACAATTTAAATCATAAATCAATTCTATCGCGTAATAATTCTAAAATATTTTATCAACATAACATCCTCCTCTCATTTATCCTCAGAATCATTCTAAGCCTTGTTGTTCTTTCATCATAATCTCACATAAGATCATATAATGTAACTGATGCACATTTACATATTTTTCATATTGGCGTCCATGTACGCGCTTCAAATTTATAATGACATTCCTATACGCCTCATTTAATTGTAATGGCGTCCATTTTCGTTCCTTATATCTCAATGGCATCACTATACGCCCCTCTTAGTTCATGATGACGTCCTTATATGCCTATCGTGTCCATATACTCGTTGTACATGCTTATGTGTCCATATATGCTCTCTAAATATAAAGTGCATTATGATGATGTGAGTATGAATGCAATCTTAACCAGCCCAAAGAATCATATTCATGTCAACAAGTACAATACATAATCAACAATATCATCATCATTGTATACCAAATTCATAATTCATTATCTTAACCACCAAGCAAGTTGTCTATATTTTATTTCACACGTCACAATACATATTTCATCCACCAATAATTCCAATTAACATTAATCATATAAAATATGCATGATTAGCATAACGCAATTTCCCAATGTCACTCAAATAAACAGTAAACATCACTTGCATTCCAAAACGCAACACCCTATACACAAATATTAAAAGACAAATATGGTTAATCATGCAAGATACGATATATAGTTAAGTAAGTGTAACACATACAATTATCTCAAATCCACGTTATGCTTTCTTTTTCAATAGCAAACTACAACTCTTCTTCTATGACGCTCAGATTCGTAAAACTCATTTTCGATAAAATACATGATTTTGGAAGCCATTTTTTTTCTTTAAACCATAAGTAATCAAAGGAGAGAGACATAAACATACTTCATTTAAAAATAAGATGATGACCAAGTTCGGTCGTATACAAAATGAAGGTAAATATGAAAATATGAGGAATCAATGGTAATGGATTTACAATTAAATATATGTAAATCATTTTATATACTCTAGTTCATATAGGTATACAAAAGTGGGTAATAATCTAAAAACCTCAAAATGCAAGCTAGGAGTCAACCTAAATAACCACTGTATCACCACCTGAGCCTGCCAAAAGTGGTCCGGACATATCTACGGTCGCTCTGCACAATCATCACAAAACACACATGCACGTGAGTAACTAAATACCAGTAAGTACACCTATGACACACTTACCAAGGTAGTTAATGCTTAAGTACTCGTTGGTACAGTACGTTAGGTGTTTTATATACTAGGAATAGGAAATTCATCCTATATTGTCTAATTAAATATACATTAATGTATTATCCGAGAAAAAGGAAAACACCCTAGCAACATTTATCTCATCATTCATTAGTGTTTTATCAAAGGTCTGAAACTCTGAGTCTTAATTGTACCTAGATGCCATACATTAGGTCGATTATCGATACAACTTACTTCTTAGGATTTCCCATTTTACACTGTTCATTAAATGGGAACGGTCTGGGGAACGGTTTAGTTGAACCATTCTCTAACCCGTTCTAACCTTCCTAAAAATTCCCTAGAAGTGAAACAGTTCGGGAAATGGTTTACATAAATTGTTCCTTAACCCATTTCGCCCTTCATAAAATTCTTTGGAAGTCAAATGATTTGGAAAACGGTTTACATAAATCGTCCTATAATCCATTTCATCCTTCTTGAAATTCTCTGGAAGTGGAACGGCTTTCAGAACAGTTCACATAACCCATTTTGGAAACTGTTCTCTCCTTCTAAAATTTCTCTGTAAGTGAAATGGCTTGGGAGATGGTTTACTCAACTCGTTTCCTAGCCTGTTCCAACCTGCAGATTCCAAAAACACAACAGCATTGAACACATACATTTCTCACAAACTATTCAAACGATATATACCTCATTCCCAAACCATTCACACATCAATTCACCCTCAAAACAAATGACATTTAAAGCATTTCACAATAAATTCACATAACATTTATATTCCCATACTCTAAACAACAACATAACATCCATTCTAATAATCATAACCCTACCATAACAAATGCGAATGAATGTTCACATGAATGCAAATGCATGTCACACAATGCATGCCCTTGGGTCTTTATTTATTTAAAGTGAACGTGAGAGAGTCCACTCTCATAAGTTGGCAATTCCCCTTAATTTTGAGTTTTTGCTCGATTTGGCGATACCCTTTTAATGTGAGCTTTCGTTCGATTTGATAATGCCCTTTAATTGTGAGCTTTTGCTCGATTTGGCAATACCCTTTAATTGTGAGCTTTCACTCGTTTTTAGCAATTCACCTTTCATGAACACACAATAATGCTCATGACATATCCACAAAACATGAATGAATGGAACGTAACACATTTCCAATCCCATTTCCAACACAATTATAATATTTCCACAAAACCACTATCATTAAGGTATATCAACAAACTTACAAACATTTTGCTCACCATGCATATTCCACTTCTTACACATTCCATACAACTTGTCACAATCAATCACAATAAAAACACAATGACCAAATAAATCCAACAAAAATATTGGCAAACTCAACACATCACTCAACCATATATTTCTCAACAAAAGCAACAATTCAATCACAATACGCACACACAACATAATTTGAAACACAACCAATCCATCAATACAATCATATCATTCAAGTCCATTTTTAATGACACTCTACTCAACATTTTAAAATATATATATATAATCAACCCAATAAGTTAACCATACAGAAGGAAGACCCCAAATGGTAAGTGTGAATCAGTGCACTTACCTTGAGCTCTATGAAGTCGGCTAAAAGCTAAACTTCGATCTGGGTGCCGCACAATGTTCCCTACATTATTTTTGAATCATAAACACAACATTAACACCAATTCCACATAACTTTCTCAATCCTATCCTTAACCCACAAAAACCCCCATATTACTCACAATCCAATTCTTTAACCTCTCTTACATCTCACCAATACATATTAAAACTCGCACATTTGGGATTCTTACATACAACCCACAATAACCTCACTCTAAAACTCGTTAATCTCAACTAATATTAGGGACTTACCTTATACCGAGTTATCCTAGATCGAGTTTTCCCCAATCTGTTGTTTTGCTTGAATCTATGGAATCTATGAGTGAGAGGAAGGTTTTGTGTTTGGAAAAAGGTTTAGGAAGACCTCTTAAGGATTGAGAGGAATATGGTTATGACTGAGAAAAACTAGGGTAGGAAATGTGTCTCCTCTCTCTCTAATCCTCTCAGATACGATTCTCATTTTAAGATCTCGCCAGTTCAAAATGGTCTGTAGAACGGTTTACACAAACAGTTTGCTTAACCCTTCTGACACTATACAACGCAAAATTCAAAGTGTTTGTCCGTGTTGGGAACGGTTTAGTCTACCTATTTCCCAAACCATTCTCCTTATACTGTTGGACAATTATTCACAAAATTTCAGTTATAATTTTTGGGCCATCACAGCTTTTCCCCTTAGGAAATTTCATCTCCAAAATTTGGACAAGCTAAGTTTTTTCCCACAACTAAATCAAACCTCCAAATCAAAACTCTTAACTTTACAACAAACGTAAGCATTGAAAACATACCTCAATCCCGTCAGGCCTCTGGAGCCTCTTGAAAGAGATACGGGTACCCCTCTCTCATTTCACTCTCTACCTCCCAGGTAGTCTCCTTGGGCGAGTGGAAACTCCACTTCACCTTCACTATCGAAATCTCTCGATTCCTCAGCTATCGGATCTGGCGATCAAATATCTCTACTGGCTCCTCCTCGTAAGTCAGATCCTTGGCAACCTCCAAATCTGGCGCCCAAAGCACATGACTAGGGTTTGATCGGTATCTCTTCAGCATCGACACATGGAAGACGTTGTAGATTTGGGACAACTTTGCTAGTGACTGGAGTTGATAGGCAAGTGGTCCAACCCTCTCTGTAATATTGTATGGACCCACGTACCTCAAACTCAACTTTCCTCTCCTCTTAAATCTAATCACACCTCTCTATGGAAAAACTTTAAGGAACACTTTATCTCTAACCTCATACTCTATCTCTCGATGATGCCGATAAAAATAAATCTTCTGGCAATGTTGAGTCACCTACATACATTGCTTCACCATATGGACTTTCTCTATAGTCTACTAAACTAGCTTTGGTCCCTCAATCAGTCTCAAGCCCTTCACATCCCAGTAAGTAGGACAATGACATCGTCTCCTATACAGGGCCTTATACGGTGTCATCCTGATAGTATAGTGGAAACTATTGCTATAAGCGAACTCTAACAATGGCATATGGTCATTTCAGTTACCCCTGAACTCCAGCACACAAGCCCTCATCATGTCCTTTACTATTTGAATGGTCCTCTCAGATTGACCGTCAATTTAAGGATGGAAAATGTGCTGAAATGCAACCTAGTAGCCATGGCATCTTGTAGACTTCTCCAGAACATCGAAGTGAACCTTGAATCGTGATCTCACATAATTGATAGAGGCATTCCATGAAGCCTCACAATCTCTGACACATACAAGCTCGCGAGCTTATCCAAAGTGTCATCATGCTGAATAGCTAGAAAATGTGCCAACTTGGTGAGTCGGTCCACTATAACACAAACTGCGTTGTGCTGCCCCAAAGTCCTTGGTAGTCCCACTATAAAATACTTCGTGATCTTCTCCCACTTCCATTATGGAATCTCCAGCGATCTGAACTTCCCTACTGGAGCTTGGTGTTCTGCCTTGATTTGCTGACAAGGCAGACATCAAGCTACAAATTCTGTAATTTCCCATTTCATGTTAACCCACCAATACATATCTCTCATATCTCGATACATCTTGGTGCTACTAGGATGTACCGAGTATGGTGAGGAGTATGCCTCCTCCATCAGTCGCTCCTTAATTTTCGTGATATCTGGGACACATTGGCGACCCCCATAATACAGAACTCTATCATCATCTAGCCAGTGCGGTGTCTTTTTCCATTTTTTTAATCTTCGTTAAATGTTTGTCCTCCTTCTGCCTCTCTGGAACCAACTCTCGCATTTAGGGCCTGAACCGTATGTTTACTAGCTTTTCTTCCTCAATCACATCGAGCTACACTCTTAACTCCCGTAATAAAAACAAAGATTCAACTCTATAAGTCACTGTATCCTCGTCCTCTCTAACCTTCCGACTCAAAGCGTCAGCGACCACATTTACTTTCCTCAGATGGTAGTCAATAGTGCATTCATAATCCTTTAGTAGTTCAATCCACATTTGCTATCTCAGATTTAGCTCAATCTGGGTGGTGATATATTTGAGGCTCTTGTGATCGGTGAATATCTAGAAGGTTTCACCATACAAGTAATGCCTCCACACCTTTAAGGCTTGAATGATTGCGACTAATTCCAAATCGTGGATAGGATAATTAACTAAGTGTTGCCTCAGCTGTCGAGAAGTATACGCAATTGCCCTCTGATTCTGCATAAGCACTCCTCCTAGTCTTACTTTAGAAGCATCAATATAAACTACAAAATCTCCTTCATCAATTGGCAATATAATTACTGAGCCTCCACCAACCGCTTCTTCAGTTTCTAAAAGCTCTTTTCACAACATTCATTCCAAATGAATGAGGTGTTTTTCTTTAGAAGACTAGTCATTGGTCTCACCAACTTAGAGAAATCTGCTATGAATCTTTGGTAATACCATGCTAAATCCAAGAAACTACATACCTCCATCATATTCCTCGGAGTCTTCCACACTTGAGCCACTTTGATCTTACTTGGATCGAGCGTCACGCCCTTGGCTAATATCATGTGCCCCAAGAACACTACTTCCTTCAACCAAAATTTGCACTTGTCGAACTTAGCATATAGCTATTTCTCCTTTAGAACTTCCAGTACCTCCTGGAGATGCCCCTAGTGTTCCATTCGATCCTTTGATTACACCAATACATCATCTATAAATACCACCACAAATATGTCTAGGTACTGCTGAAAAATCTTATTCATCAGAGCCATAAAGGTTGCTGGTGTGTTAGTCAATCTGAACAACATCACTGTAAACTCAAAGTGGGTATACTGAGTCCTAAACGCAGTCTTAAAAATGGATCTCTCCTCCACTCGCAACTACCACTAACCCGATCTCAAGTCGATCTTAAAGAATATTATTGCTCCTCTCAACTGATCTATTAAATCATCAATCCTAGGCAGTGGATACTTGTTCTTCATGATCAGCTTATTCAACTACTGATAGTCTATACATAATCGCATGCTCTCATCCTTCTTCTTAACTAATAGTATCGATGCGCCCTAAGGCAACACACTCGGTTGAATAAATCCCTTCTTGAGGAGTTTCTCCAATTGCCTCTTCAACTCTTATAACTCAATTGCTGCCATTCTATAAGGAGCTATTGACACTAGCCCTACTCCTAGTAAGGTGTCATTCTTGAAATTAACTTCCCTCGGGGGTGATAATCCTGGTAACTCATCTGGGGATAACTCCAGATACTCTCTCACTATCTCCACATCTCTAATTTCCAGCTTCATCTTACTAACGTAAATCATATAGGCTAAGTAGGCTTTGCACCCATCTCTTATCAACCTCGCAGCCAATGTTGTAGATACCAAGCAAGAAGGAATAACCTTTCGCTCTCCCACTAATAACAATTTCTGCTCGCCATCAACTTTAATTACAACCTCTTTTGCATAACAATCTACCATATCTTTATTCCTAGACAACCAGTCCATTCCCAAAATAATCTCAAACTCTGCCACTCTCAAGACTAGCAAATCAGTCACATAACTCAGTGCTCCAATTTTCAATTCATAATCCCTTAACAGGTTCCGCACCATAACGATACCCCCAACAGGCATAGACACAACTACCACGTATCCCAATGACTCTACACTACCTCCAAGTTGTTCCACAATTAACTCACTAACAAAAGAACATGTGGACCCAGGGTCAATTAATACCAAAGTAGCCTGAGAAAATGTAGAGATCATACCACTAATGACGTTGAGATTGGCTACCGCCTCATTCCGTGTCATTATCATAGACACGCACCAATGATGAAGTCGCCAAGTGGGAGGCTCCTCCGCCTTTGGAGGTGCTGCTGGTAGCTCTGCCACCTCTGCCTTGGCTTCTGTCGGTAGTACTAGAAGCTCCTCTGTTGTCTGCCACACTGCTCTCGCCAGACATGGCTCTACCTTTGTCCTTCATTTTCTTATAACATTGTCGGATCAGTTGGCCGGGCTTGTTGCAGTAGAAACATAACTGGAGAGTGTCCCCACCAGTGTGAAAGTGTGACTCCCCTACTCCCAGAACCTCCCCTCTATCGGCTACTGCCTCCACCCGAGCTCCTCAGAGGTCTGGAATCGGTCTTCTTCTGCCCACCAGTTGCATTGGATTCACCAGATACCTTCTATCTCTTTCCTTCCCTATAGCTCTCCTCGGCCAATAGCTCCTTAGCAAGGAGAGCAGTCTCCAATAGTGTTTGTTAAGTAGGCTGCTTCATTACAATCTTGGTGTAGATATTAAACTGCAACCCACTCTCAAATCTGTCTCTCCTCTACGCTTCAGTCGCCACATTCTCTGGTGCATATCTGGAGAGTCGAGTGAGCTGAGCCTTATACTCAGCAATAGTAAGGTCCTTCTGCTTTAGCTCTAAAAATTCAATCTTCTTTCGATAAATGGGAGGGGTATACTTCTCTACAAATTCCCTCTGGAAATCTCCTAAGTGAATGTCAGAGGGTTATTCTGGCTCTATGGAACTGCTTCCCACCAGTCCCACCCACCCTTCTCCAATAAGGAGATAACATATCTTAACTTTTGTTCAGGTGTGCACCTCATCCAATTAAGGATTTGCTCGGTATGGCAGAGCCAATCCTTGGCCTCTACAGGGATCTGTCATCCCCTCAAACGGTTTGGCGCCTTGTTTGCGCACTTCTCCAAAATTTTGGTCGATACCATCCCCCTATCGACCTCTCTGCCTACCCACATATGTTGCATCATTGCCTGGAAAAACTGAGCATAAGGGGGGTAAAATGGTGGAATGGCACCTGGTGCAGCCTAAGCTCCGTGTCCGAAAGCCGATCCTTGCCCCTGCACAGACTCCTAGGACTCTATGATCTCTTGTGATACATTATTTAAAGGCTCCATACTAAACAACATCAACATCAACCCACTTTAGTTTTTAGAAATGTGATGCAAGAAAATAATTTTGGCACAATCCACAAGGAATTCTAATCCCTGCTCTGATACCATTAAATGTGACGCTCAGATTCGTAAAACTCATTTTCGATAAATTACATGATTTTGACAGCCATTTTTTTCTTTAAACCATAAGTAATCAAAGGAGAGAGAGACATATAAACATAATTTATTTAAAAATAAGATGACCAAGTTCGGTCGCATATAAAATGAAGGTAAATATGAAAACATGCGGAAGCAATGGTAATGGATTTACAATTAAATGCATGTAAATCATTTTCTATACTGTAGTTCTGTAACGTCCCGAAAAATTTTCATTCTATGTTAGAATAAGTTTAGGATACTTTGGAAACATGTTTGTATAAGGATATGCATGTCTGGGATCGAAAGAGGTCAGAAAATGCTAAGTATAGCAGGCTGTAGAAAATTAACATATGTTAATTTGCCATGTTACCAAACGTTATTCAAAGTGTATATGAATAGCGTCTGTTAACTGTGGGGATAACATACGTTATTCAACCTGGGTTTTTCAGACTGACATTTTTATTAACGTACGTTAATTTTGATAATAAACATACGTTATTGGGAGGTCTGGACATGTCATTAAATTACCTAAAAACACTAAGGCCAAGCCATAACTCCTCCACAACCACTCAAACTCTTCCAAAACCATCAAGCCACCATCCTAGAGTCTTCCAACCATCAAACCTACCAACAAACACCAGATTTATAGCGGATTAACAACAAATCCGTCCTCCCACTGATTCCTCTTCAATCTAGGGTTGAAAGCTAAGAGGAAGGAAGGTAAATTCTCATTTCTAAACTAAAATGTGAGGGAAATCATGTGCATTTGGTAGGGTTTTGTTGGGTTTTCATAGTAGGTTATGAATCCATAAACGATTAACAAAAAAACAGAAGATTTGGTGAGATTTAAAAGATTAGGGCTTGTGAGAAGTTTGGTGATTTTGGGGAAATTAGTAGAGAATGTGAAAATTAGGTATATTGTATGTTAAATGATGGTAAATGTGATTTAATGTGTGTAGGTATCGACATTCGGAGCCCATACCAGGGATCAGGTGACGAATCGTTTCTTGGAGCCCGAGGTAAGTGCATTTTGACACTTACTATTGTTATGTTAGCATTTGTTTGGTTAAATGTATGATCTAAATGTGTTATATGTCATGTAATAGTGGAAATGGATTCTTAAAAGAATGATATGCTTGAATTTCAATTATATGAAATGTATGAAAATTGTATGGGTGTTGTTGGTATGCTTTGAATGTGTTTTAATGAGAATAAAAGCGTATGGAAATGTGTTGTGGTGAATTGAATGGTTGTGAGTGCTTACTTTTAATGATGAGTAAGTGGTGGAATGTAATATGTGTGAAATGAGTTGGTTTTGTGCTTATGAGATGTGTAATGTAAAGCGTGGAATGTTTTATGTGTGAATAAATGTTTGGATGAGACGATTCATACAATATGCTCATTTATGATTATGTGCGACTAAAGGCCTTTGGGAAATGGATTGCATTTCATTCATTTCATGTCATGTAGCAATGTGTGAGCATCATTGCATAAGATACTTGTATAAGGGGGCTTATGGCCCATATGCACAAAAGATGAGTGGAGTCTCTCTTTAATAAAAACAAGGGGTTTTTGCCCAATATGTGCAAAGAGAGTGGAGTCTCTCTTGATTTGAGGGGCTTGTGCCCAAAGTAGCAGCGATCGAGTGGAGTCTCTTCCTTGCGAATTTTAAGGCTCCAGAGCGTGCATTGTGTGTTTTCATAAGCATAAGCATGGTTGCATTCATTCATTGTTATCATGACTTAATTGTGGATGCTAACATGGAATATTGAGTATATGGATGAATATAAGTTTGATGATGGTAGGTGTATATGTATGAGTTATGGAAATGATGATTTGATGAGTTATGATGATGTTTATGAATGTGGATTTGATATGGATAAAGTGTGTTAATCATGTGTTTAATGGTCATTGTTGTGATTTATGTGTGTGAAATGGATGTATGAGTGATTAGGAAGGTGTTTGATGTGCTAAATGTTGGATGATAGGTGTATATATGAAGAAAGGACTTAGAATTTTGGGCAGAATGCTTTTGACTTAACCTAATGCACATTTTTTGTGGGAAATAAAGTACGTTATCACATTAAACCTATGTTAATTCAGGTATGGCATACGCCATTCATAGCTGGAAAAGAGGGGAAGAATAACGTACGTTACCTAGGGTTTAAACATATGTTATTTTTGTCCAGAATCCTAATCTTGGCTCGAATAATGTACTAATGCTTATCCAAAGTAAGCTAATGTTCTAGGATGAATTCCTTAACATATAAAACACTTAAAAGATTGTATGTGATATGGCAACGGTGAGCCATTAGGGAATTTAGGCGTGAATGTGGCTTCGTGTTCCACGAGCACACCCGTATTGGCCGAAAGTTCCTCTGCGCATCAGCTTAACAATAATAGGGTTTCACTTACTGAGTATTTCCATATACTCACCTTTGTTTTGCTGTTGAATGTGTGCATAGCGACAATAGCTGGTGGTCGGGACAGTATTTTTGACGACGTTAGGAGGTGTGATACTCTCGGATAGGTCGGCTCCTAGTGGATTTTTGGACATCATACATTTTGTATTTCGTATATTTATACACATCATAGTATAGGTTTATGGCTCATGAATTGTTTTAAACCGAAACCATTCGCTTCCACATACTTGACACTTGATTTGTATTTTGACCTGGTTTAATGAAATGCACGCACGCCTTTCTATATATGTTTTCTATCGTGAAGGATTTTGCTTTAACTTAAAAAGAAAAAAAATAGTGCGAAAATTATGATTTATTTGAAAATGAAATTAAGGATTTTGGGGTTCACAAGTTCATATAGGTATACAAAAGTTGGTAATAATCTGAAATCCTCAAAATGCAAGCTAGGAGACAACCTAAATAACCACTGTATCACCACTTGAGCCCGCCAAAAGTGAGTCCTGACATATTTACGGTCGCTCTACACAATCATCACAAAACACACATGCACGTGAGTAACTAAATACCCAGTAAGTACACCTACTGCACACTTACCAAGGTAGTTAATCCTTAAGTAGTCGTTGGTAAAGTATGTTAGGTGTTTTAGATACTAGGAATAGGAAATTCATCCTACATTATCTAATTCAATATACATTAATGTATTATCTGAGAAAAAGGAAAACACCCTAGCAACATTTATCTCATCTGTTATCAAAGGTCTGAAACTCTGAGTCTTAATTGTACCTAGATTCCATACATTAGGTCGATTATCAATACAACTTGCTTCTTAGGATTTCCCCATTTTACACTGTTTATTGAATGAGAACGATTTGGAGAATGGTTTAGGTGAACCTTTCTACAACCCGTTCTGACCTTCCTAAAAATTATGTGGAAGTGAAACGGTTTACATAAACCATTCCCTAACTCATTTTTCCCTTCATAAAATTCTCTGGAAGTGAAACGGTTTGGGAAACAGTTTACATAAATTGTCCTATAATCCATTTTATCCTTTCTGAAATTCTCTGCAAGTGTAATGACTTTTGGAACGGTTCACATAACCCATTTCAGAAACCGTTCTCTCCTTCCCAAATTTCTCTGTATGTGAAACGGCTTGGGAAACAGTTTACTCAACCTTTTTCCCAGCCAGTTTCGACATGCAGATTCCTGAAACACAACAGCACTCAACACATACATTTCTCACAAACAATTCAAGCCAATATACCTCATTCCCATACCATTCACACATCAATTCACCCTCAATACAAACGACATTTAAAGCATTTCACAATAAATTCACATAACACTCATATTCCCATACTCCAAACAATAATATAACATCCATTCCAATAATCATAACCTTACCATAACAAATGCGAATGAATGTTCACATAAATGCAAATGCAAATGCAAGTCACACATGCATGCCCCAAGGTCTTTATATATTTAGCGTGAACGTGAGAGAGTCCACTCTCATAAGTTGGCAATTCCCCTTAATTTTGAGCTTTTGATCGATTTGGCAATACTCTTTTAATGTGAGCTTTCCCTCGATTTGGCAATACAATTTGTCGCTCTCTTTGGCAATATCCCTTAATTGAGAACTTTCACTCGTTTTTGGTAATTCCCCTTTGGCAATATCCCTTAATTGAGAAATTTCACTCATTTTTGGCAATTCCCCTTTCATGAACACATAATAATGCTCATGACATATCCACAAGACATGAATGAATGGAACGTAAGACATTTCCAATCCCATTTCCAAAACAATAACACAATTATGATATTTCCACAAAACCACTGTCATTAGGGCATATTAACAAACTTGCAAACATTTTGATCACCACGCATATTCCACTTCTTACACATTCCATACAACTTGTCACAATCAATCATGACAACAACAGAATGGCCACATATATCCAACGAAAACACCGACAAAGTCAACACATCACTCAACCATATATTTCTTAACAAAAGCAACGATTCAATCAAAATACGCACGCGCAACATAATTCAAAACACAACCAATCCATCAATACAAGGATATCATTCAAGTCCATTTTTAATGACACTCTACTCAATATTTTAACGTATATATATATATATATATATATATATATATATATATATATATATATATATATAATAACAAGAATCTTGTGAAGGAAACAAAAAAAAAACAGACTATAGTAAGAGTGTAGCAGTCAACTAAAATATGG
>CANYCX010670476.1:0-14381 GCA_948193385.1 Breynia disticha f. nivosa
ACACTCTTATTTTTCAAACTTCACACTCTCTCTCCTTTTTTCCTGGTTGTGGCAGAATAAATGGCAGACCAATGGCAGACATTCTTTTCTTCTTTTTAAAAAACAAAACACATAAAAATAATGGGGCTGGACCCACAACAACAACAACGACAAGTTTCGTTCCAAGTCTTAGTGAAACTAAAGGACCATGAAGTTTTGCCAGTTGTGACATTGAAACATGAGGAGGTTTCCCCACATGGAGAATGTTTCCTATAATTGGCCATGGCTTTGGACCTGGAGGCAAACGATGGTGCCGTTTTGAAGATGGAAAAGTGATGGATTTGAGGATGATTACAAGCAATAATAGAGGAAGAAGATGAAGAGGTGATAGAGGAGTTGAGAGACAGAGGAAGCTATGAAGAATTGAACCCATAAGTTTTAGAAGACTGAACTTCTGATGGAGAATTCAATGATAATTGTGGGAAGATATTTCCTGTAGAATTAATTACGCATTCTCTATTATTGGTCATCTTTTACATTGGTCGTTGCATTGTTGTAGATGTTCTTGATGCTAAATTTAACAACTTCCTGGATTGTATTTATTATTTAACGACTAAATTTATGTATTTAACGATAAAAAATTTGGACAATAAATTTTCAGTTTTTTAAAGTGTCTAAATTAAAATATTTAAGTTCACATTAATATACATATATTAAATAATTTATGTTTACTCTAATGTTTATTCACAATAGTAGTTTATATTTATTATTTTACATATGAGTTTATCACACTGCAAATTAAAATTTACATAATATTTTTTAAAATAAGATGAAATATTTTAATTTAGATAATTTAATTCACATATGTTGAATTATTTCAGCAACACTCACAAACTTCATTTAGTTTTTTCATTACCAACACTGCATCAAAATTATAAAAGAATTCATACACGTTTCATAAAAATGAAAATGTGAGCATTGTAAAATATTCTTTACAAATTATGATAACAATTGAAAGGATAATGTATTCCGCCCATGATGTTTGGGTTATCGAATAAATATAGTTAAGTTAAGGGACTTAATTATGATTTATTTGGTTGAAGGATTAAATTAGAAACACTTTTAATTTAGAGACCAAAGTACAAATGTATATAAAAAGGTACTTAATACATTCACTTCTATAAATACACATTTCCCACCACATTTCTCTCACTCTTCCACATTAACCACCAACACTAAAATCAGATTTTTTTGTGAAAGTTTTAGAATGAAAATTCTAAAACTCTCTCAGGTGGATCGTCATTCTGGTGTTGAATCGGGTGCGAAATATTGCCCGTATCCCGACGCGTCTGCGCCTGTGAATATAAGCGTACCCTCAATAAGGTAAAGTCCTCTTCCGTTGCGTTGAACGGATTTCCAGGTTAAAAATTCTATTCGTTTTATTTCCGCTTTAATTAATTAGTAGTTTATATATATGTGTTATATATTCGATTTCTTTCAAAAATATTTATGATTTTTCACATTAAAACATAATCATCATTGAATACATAGTTCCACAGACCATAAATAAAAAAATTCACAGACGTTCATATTAACACAAATTATCCTAAAAAATCACAAAAAACAAGTTCATGTTACAATAAAATTCACATACATTCCATCCAAAAATAAAAATGAGATTGCTATAAATATTCTTTATAAGTTAAGAAAAAACATTCACAATTGTTCATATAAAAAAAATAACTTTGAACTTACAGTGTGCATAAGCTCTAATTCAATAAAAAAAATTCACAACAATCCGTATAATTTCAGTTTACATTATACAAACTCATTTACGAATCTTATAAAATAGAAGCCCCTCTGTTAAATGTTAATGCACTACAAAAAATTCATGAATGTTTACATTAAAATATAATCAATTTTGAATAGATATTACGACACAATAAGTAATTCACATAAATTTCTTTAATTGGGTTTAATTCAATTTGCGAAAGTTTCAACCTTTTTATTTTGTTGAGTAAAGTTTCAATCTTTTATGTTTTTTTGCTAAGTTCCAATCTTTGTTGCTGCAGATACGAGGACGAGTCACCGGAGCCCGAAATAGTAGTAAGAAATGTCTTTTAAATAGTTTAGTTTTGGGTTTTAAATAGTGAAAATAAATTAGTAAATGAATGAACATTGGAGAGAATAATGTAATTTGAGGAATGAGCAGAGTAAGATGTTGAAAATAACAATAATGAGGAGTTAGGAGCAGAGCCTATTGAAACAGAGGAGAAGGAAGATGTGGAACTATCTGAAAGAACTCGTAAGACTTCTAAGTATATGACTAAATATGAACGTGCTCGAATTCTTGGCACACGTGCACTTCAGATTAGGTATTTGCATTTTTATTTGCTTTTTTGCTATTGGGATTTAGCTGAGTGCTTTAAGTTGATTAATGGGCTTTTTATTTTGGTTTGTAGCATGAATGCTCCTGTTATGGTTGAGTTGGAAGGTGAAACTGATCCTCTTGAGGTATATGCTTCGTTGATAGGTTTTATTTACAGAAATTGTTGTGTTTGACATGATTTTACTGCTAATGTTGTTGTTGGTTTGTTCAGTTTTGGTGCAATATATTAGCATAGATAGGTTAGTTTGGGAACATCTGAGTGCTTCAGTTTTGTTTTCTTTTCTTTTCATGAAGGGTAGGTCTACTTCAGTGTAAAGTAGATGACATGGTAGGTATTGTTAAGGTTACTGGTTTATGAACGATTTCCATGTATTTCAATTGTTTTTTCTTCTTCAAACAAGTGGTGATGATGGATTATGCTGAGTCTTGGTTATTTGTGTCCTCATCTTTGTGTTTCTTTTTGTTTTTGTACATTGTAATTACCAGCAGATATTTGTTCCCAGCAGCTTTAGTTATCTATTTGTTTCTCATATTTTATGCCATTGATGGGTATGCTGTTCCTTTTTGTATCATTTATCTTATGCAGTCTGGTGTCTTATTTCCTGTTATTTGTTCAGATTGCTATGAAGGAGCTGCGGGAGCGCAAAATACCTTTTACCATTCGGCGCTATTTACCTGATGGAAGGTGAGATTGTTGAACAAAATGAGACCACCTAGTTTTAGTTCACCATTACTCACAGGATATTGCTATTCACTCGTTTGATTTGAGCTACATATGGTCATTTAGTAGCGTGTTTTCAATGTAAAATTATCCAGTTACGGGTGTTGATGAACTGATAGTAGAAGATTCATGGAAGAGGCAAGTGGGAGGGCACTGATCAATCATCTCATCATTGTGGTAAGTTATCTGTCGTTGAGGATGGTTTGCAAAACGAGTCTATGATAAGCTGTTATCTCCTAGAACATGGCTTATCAAGGAACCTGGAATTTTGGCATGCCTGGAGCTAAAGCTCAAGTAACTAAAGGTGTCTACTACTTTTTTTTTGACATATGGAAGGTGAGATTGTTGAACAAAATGAGACCACCTAGTTTTAGTTCACCATTACTCACAGGATATTGCTATTCACTCGTTTAATTTGAGCTACATATGGTCATTTAGTAACGTGTTTTCAATGTAAAATTATCCAGTTATGAAGATTCGGGTGTTGATGAACTGATAGTAGAAGATTCATGGAATTCCATTTTAAGTTAGCCCTGTAGTTGGTAACTGATAAATGTTAGCCCTGTAGTTGTAAAGAACTTTACTTGGAATTCCATTTTAAGCTATGGAGTGGTAATTGGTTTGTATATATCAGACTTAAAAGCCCGTTCTATAGCGAGATAGAAGCTAGCCCATGCACCAGCAAGAAACACCAACATTTCACTTTTCTATTAATTGGAGTATAATTTACACTGTAGGGAGACGTCATAAATTTCTTCCAAATGGAGTTAGAGTAGGAGTTTTAGACAAATGGAATGAGAATAAAGTGAATCAGAGACGTTACGTTTTTGAATTTGTGCAGTGGTTAAAGAATACGATGCATCAACAGAAGAACATTACAAGAAATGGTTGATTATGGAGGGCACACTAAAGAAAGAGTTGATGGGAAAGAATCTTATCAACTAATTAAGGCACTTGGGTCTTCAGATTTGCATGCCACCAACAATGGAATACAGGTATGTTTATAGTGTGTCACTTTTAGAAAGCAAAGCACAGCCCCTAATTCAATTCAAAGTTACCTCCCCTATTTTCTTTTGGCTTTTAGTTGTTGTGCATATTAGGCGGTCGGCGCACCAACTTTCATTTCTCTGACAAATTCCGACTGTCGGATTCTGACAAATTCCGACAGAATTTGGGAAAAGTTGGTTGAAAAAACATCGAAAAGCGTATTTGCTTAGTTTATGTCTTTATGATATTGCAAGTAGCCAACAATAATTGGAGTTCAGATTTGGTCAAAGAAGAAAAACACAGTCTACTCTTCTGCTGATGTGTTGCAGATGTATATGAACTGCAGTCTGAATATATAGCCTGTATATATACGTGTCTGACTCAGCATCACGGCTAATCACAAGTTTAGGGCGTTGCTAAGCATGATTAGTTCGCTTTACTGTGGTGAGTGTGTCTGATTAATCTTTCTAATTATTGCATTACACTAATTAATTAATTTGCTGAATTTATGATATTGTAAGTAGCTGCATCGAGAGGGGCCATTTGGTTACCATCTTTGGGAAGCAGAATTATTATTGAGCTTATAAAAAAAATTGTGCATTTTAGGGTAATGAAAGACAGTTGCAATTGTTAATGCGATTGCTTAATGCCCATTTCTGGATTTTAATTATTGAACACAAGAGGTGGAAAGTGTAAAGATATAGCATTGAAAATAAATCCATTCGTTCGTGTACAAAAGGTTGACAGACATGCAGTTTATGACATTGTTTGAATCGTGAAAGAGATTAATGTCAATGCAATATATACAAGAAAAAACATAAAGCATTTTTTAGTTGTTCGGATAATATGATAATTAATAATTCATAATTAATTCGATTAAAAAATAATTCTATATATATGTATTCTATACCCACCTCATGTATATATCCTTCTCCTAATTCAACTTCTTCCCTTCAATATCAGAAAGATAAAAAGAATACAACATATTATTTTAGTATCTTAAGGCAGTTCCTTTTTCAACTCTTCTTTCCATAGACTCTCAAACCCCTATTATTTCAACTCTTCTCACTTCTCTTCCACAAGAAATGAAGAACATACTCACACCTTCCTCTTCCATCTCTCCCCTAACTTCCCATTCAATCTTTCACCTTCTTCTATACCTATGAATTAACCTAACCCTTTTAGCTATAACTGCAAAAGTTTTCATTATTCTTTCTTCAGCTTATTCTCTTGTTGTGTATTGAATATATATATATTGTTTTCGTTCTTTAATATTCATGGGGGCTGGCTTATCCGGACTCTCTGAATCAGAGACCGGTGGATACTCTTGCCCTTCAAGTCCAAGCCTCGGGGACGTGCCAGAAAGCTGCGTATCATCAATATTCATGTTCTTGGATCCACCGGAGATATGTAAACTAGCAGGGTTGAATAGGACCTTCCATGGAGCTTCTTTGGCTGATTTTGTGTGGGAGACGAAGTTGCCTTCCAATTATAAGTTTCTAGTGAACAAAGTTTTAGCTGAAAACCATCTTGAGAGATTGAGTAGGAAACAGATTTACGCAAGCTTATGTCGTCCTAATTACTTTGATGCAGGCACCAAGGTAAGAACCATGATCCATGCTTATAATTTACATAACCAAGAAGACATTTTACATTAATGGATTAAATTTTCGATATGTAGCAAGTATGGTTGGACAAAAATACCGGAAAATTCTGCCTGATGGCTTCTTACAAGGGACTGAGAATAACAGGAATAGATGATCGGAGATATTGGAATCATATTCCAACTGAGGAATCAAGGTCAGATATTTTGTAGATTTTTTTTTTCTTTCTTTTCTTTTTGTGGTCTTAAATATTTGGATATTTTTTTATCGTTAATTATTATTTCCAGTGAAGAAGACATATTTTCATTGGAAATTTACTTTGCTTGTGCTTCGGGTGACAATTCATAGTTGTTTCTGAAAATGACATATTTGTAGGGTTCTTCTTCTTTTCTGTTTAATTCTTCAATATATTCATGTATTTATACCAGGAAAAAGATTTTCAAAAATTTTTAACTCGTCTATTTCTGTCATCTATTGAAAATTTGTAAATCCGTGGCAATATGAATAAAAAAACAAAATTTAGAGATTTTTCTCTTAATTTTTTTAAATCGACCATAGATGAAAGATGAATTTTCTCAGAGGAATATAATGAGTTCAGATAAAGCAAGAAAAATAGAATCTAGCCATATGGATTGTAATGTTTTAATTTTAATAATATGTATTATTAACTTGCCTTGTAAGTAAAAGTTTACTTATTCTAACAACTTGTGCACGTTTTGACTTGAAGGTTTCAGTCAGTAGCATATCTTCAACAAATATGGTGGTTTGAAGCAGTTGGAGAGATAGATTTTGAGTTTCCACCTGGGAAATACAGTCTATATTTCAGACTCCAACTAGGCAAATCGTCAAAGAGATTAGGCAGAAGAGTCTGCAATGTTGAGCAAATCCATGGCTGGGATATTAAACCTGTGCAGTTCCATTTATCTACATCAAATGGTCAGAATGCCTCTTCAGAATGTTATTTACAGGAGCAAGGCAACTGGGTTTACTACCATGTTGGTGAGTTCGTGGTAGAGAACTCTGAAAGTCCATTAAAGATCAAATTCTCGATGATGCAGATTGATTGCACACATACTAAAAGTGGCGTCAGCCTCGACTGCGTCTTGATTTGTCCGAGTGAGTTAAAACAGCAAGTGAAAGGATTCATATAGTTAAATACACTTAGATCAAATGTATACAATAGGGAGTGAGAGAGAAGTAGAGAGTGGTCTTTTTTTATTTTGATGGTCCACAATTATTTGAAGAAGAGTTATGTAAAGATGCCTTTTTTTTTTCCTTTCACAATCATACATATTTGTTTGAATGTAAGAAGGGTTTTGTCATTGCATGGAATCCTATATATGTAGAGAAAAAAATTGAAAATGGAAGTGTCTTTTTGTATCAAAATGCAATGGGTTTTTGGTTACAAACAACATTCAACGAGGTTTCATTTTATTAGGAAAAAGGTAGTAGTACCACTCAATTTTATTATAATTAGATTGATAATCAAATTAGAAAAGAAACTATATTATTGATTTATTAGTTGAATTGATGATTTATTATGAGTTTCTTTTTTCATATGTAAAAACAAACCGTTCTATAGGTTTAATCTGTCAATTCACTAGTTGATGTGGATTCACTTATGAATAGTAAAACTGAATTAAATTAGTAGTTAATTCACCCAACTGGTATAACCTAATTGTGACGAGTATATAACACTAATAACATGTTAGATGGACTGGAGAGAATGGTGGGGGTAGCAATGGGGTCTGTGGGATGAAATACTTACAAGTGGGGCTATGGAAAGATTGGCAGCTCACCAATGGGAGGTGGAGTTAATGTTAATTGACAAGCAATTGCATTCTTATCCATAAAACCAAGCGCTAGCTCTGATTGTGACCCCAATGTTGATGTTATTATGCTCGCGTCTATGTTGCTAACGATTCGTCATTCTGCTTACTGTGACGAAATGCCCCTTCGAATATGTTGAAAGGTAAGTCTGTCTTCTTATAATCAAATGCGTAGCACATTTGTTGTCGATTTTTCTGATAGAAAATTATGATTCGTAATCGGTAAATATTATTTTCCGATACATTCGTCAAAAGCTGGCCTATCCAAATCAAGGTATATATCCGATATATTCATCTTCATCCAGTGGGTTGCCAAAAACCAGAAAAAAACAAACTCATTTAGATATCATATTTGTCTTTCAGTTTTCATCAAGTAGATTACACTTGCATGACTGATGACGTAATCCATGAGTAAATAAAAGGAAGCCAAAACAAAAAAACCTGAATGCCTACTCAAGATGTCACAACAAATTCCAGAATTAGAAGAGATTGAAGAGGTGGGAGAAGAGTGGCTAACCAATATTCTGTTCTGTACATATATATCACTGACAAGCCAATGCTCGCTCAATGAAAGCAAGCCACTTGGCTAAACCATGTTAGTCAAGCCTTCCAACCATAACTCATGTTGTCATCAAGGTCGCCATTGAAAAACCCACTCTCTGCGAATTGTCCAATATCTTGAATCAAGTCATCCTGTAAATGTAGGCTCTGAGGCAATTCCGTCACTTTCTGATTAAATCCACTGTTGCCACCACCGGCAGATGATTCACTGTTTGAAGCGGCTTTAAAACTGTTGCTCCGGCTTGGAGCAGATGCTGCGACGTTCCCTGACACCATGGGACTTGCCATAGGTGCTGCCAAAGTATTACTTCCAAAACCAAATCCGTTCCTGCTCATGTTCCCACTTCCATTTTGCTCAGAAAAGGCATGTTGTTGTGCCCCTCCCCCGCTGTTAGACATTTCCTGCAGTAGCTGATGGATCATCGGCTGTTGCAACACCTGATTGCCCTGAGAGGTTTGTGTGAGGTTCTGTTGGAGTAAGTTATTGTTTCCTAGGGAACGCTGCTGCTGCAGCTGCTGCGGAGGTAAATGAGCACTTGACAAGCCGCTAGTGGGCAAATTTTGCCCAGACCCAGGCATGAATCCATTAGGTCCTTGAAAATTTGAAGACGGGCTCTGGTTAGGATTATTGAATGGTGATACAGCATCCTGTTGGAGTGAACTATTATTTGAATTCATGGAGTTCTGCCTCATAAGGAGATTCTGGTGGTTGGTCAAAGCCAAAGCAGCTTGGGCTGAACCACTCAAAGCTCCTCGGTTAGCCATATGATGATTGTTGGCCGCCATTTGATTGTTCATTCCCTGATGCAAAGCCACTAGTTTGTTTAAGGTGTTGCGGTCAGTTGGTAGACCCTGACCACTAGCAAGCTGTTCCATTTCTTGCATCTTCTGCATCTGGACCTTGGTTGTAGCATGTCGAGGAAAATTTTTCAAGCCCTCTGCAAATTTTGATAGATTTATGCAAAGAACAAACTATTTTAAGCAAGTACGTTAATGGGAAAATACTAAAAGATACTCCACATCTTAAAGTTTCAACACATAAGCCATAAACGACTTACCAATTGGCCCAACTTTATTGTCCCTGCAGAAATCAACCAGATCCTTCATGCTGTTAACCACCTCAGAAATCTATCAGCACATTTTAAGTCGGAAGTTAGAATAAATAATAAAATGCATGATGAACAGCAAACTGGGCACCTAACTTAGGAAAATATCTTAAAAGGGATGGAGAAAAAGATGTGAACAAAGCTGAAATCCATAAACAGATAATTCGCACCTGCAAACACCTAACATATCTTTTGGAGAAGCCCAAATCGTTCAAAGACTGCAACTCCAAACTTTTTGCAAGCTGGCGCCCAGCTGTCAGAACCCTTAAAAAAACCACTGAATCAGACAGGCACTACATCCAAACCTCCAATATGAAAATCGAAGAATAACTCTAGTACAATGCAAATACATACTGAAACTACAATTCAATTAGAGATAACCTTAGGTTAATTTCCCAAAGGAACAAGAGAACCAATTTATGTTGAATCAAATCAGATCTATGTTATCAATTCAGAAGGTAGAATTCACCCTTAAAAACCTGCTTGTAAGGAAAGGATTATAAACCACTGACTAATCATACTTAGTCAATGTGAGTTATAAACCGGTTCTAATACCATTTTTTTATGATCCCACAATCTAGAACTCACCCAAAGCCGGCTTGTGAGGAGAGGATGTCCAATGGATTATAAACATCAACTAATCA
Organism: Breynia disticha f. nivosa; assembly: GCA_948193385.1. Classification (NCBI taxonomy): domain Eukaryota; kingdom Viridiplantae; phylum Streptophyta; class Magnoliopsida; order Malpighiales; family Phyllanthaceae; genus Breynia; species Breynia disticha. The sequence continues at coordinate 9,821 of CANYCX010670476.1, forward strand.
CATACTTTGTCGATATGGGATTACAATCCAACTTATCTCATACTAAGTTGAATTCCACCATACCACCACGATTTCAAACCAAACATCCACGGTGACCCACACTAGGCCTAATCCTAAGTCGCCCCTTCTCTTCCTTAGGTCATCCATAACGCACCCATGTTCCATGTGATGGTTGCTCTGATACCATCTGTTTGAACTCACTAGCTAGGATTCACCCTTAAAAAGGGCTTGTAAAGGGAGGGTGCCTAAAAGGTTATAAGCCACTAACTAATCTCATGCTTTGTCGATGTAAAATCACAATCCCAACTTATCCCATACTAAGTTGGACTAATCTACCAAAAAAGCATAAAGATGAGCAACTCTGGCTTTTTCTCATCCTATAAAGGAACCCTGAAACTCAATCTCCCAAAACACCACTCATGCATATTCAGCTAAGGAATATAAGGACTTAATTAGGTGCTAAAGTGATATCTCAACTCACTTACATGTTGCTGTTAGCCTGTAAATCTTGCTGAGACACCCCATCAGATCCACTTTCAGCAATTGTGTTTTGGCACTTCTGTGCAACCTGCACCAATTGATTCACCTACAAAATAATAAGGCAGAAGATGAAGTTAACATAAACAATTACTATATTCAATGTACCTGTCAAGTTAAACAACCTATAGATCTGAAATTTATACACTGTACCTGTGGTGCAACCACCCTACGTGGAAGAAGTTCTTCATGACGCCGAGCACAAAATTCCCAAGACAAAATCTGCAGTAGCCATGAGCATCAACAGGTTATTTGAAAGAGCATGACAGTCGACAACGTCACATATAAAAACGCACATCTACTGACCTTCAATTCATGGGTAAATATAACACGAAGCTGACCCTCGCGAACAACACGAAGTTGCTCATACACACTTTCTTGAACTGCTTTCCCATATTCTAGCATCATGATTCCAGAAGGAAATCTACATTCACGTGGCAAGTCCAAAAACAGAAGTTCATCTAAGACACCACTGCCAAATTTGATTTCATTAAGTCTAGGAAGCACTTCAAAGGTAGCCTCTGTCAAGCACCAAAAAGTTCAATAAAGAAAGTTATTTAATACACAAAATTGCTAAACAAACAGAAGAATGTTAAGAACAAAGCAAGACAGCACCATAAATACCTTTAGAACAAACAAAAAAGAAACTATTGAAGACTATTTTGAAAACGTATTCCATAAGACGAGAAACTGATATTGTGTTAAAACATCTAAGTTCCAATAACATGTTTGGACAATACGATGACACAAGATATTAAAGGAATGCACGCTAAGATGAGACCTCAAGACGCATTAAAGCAAGTTGTGGCAAAACCTAGTATAACACACCTCAGAAAGAGTAAAAACACTAGCAATAAGAATAAAAGTACTAAAGTTTATGGGCACACAAGTCACGGCTTTTAAGCAATCAAATAGCAAAAGCAAATAAACACCAAACGAGAAGGTTTACTTCATGGATAGAAACATCTTTAGCATACAATAGTCAAGTTATAATCCTAACCAAGGAATAAAAAACAAAAACAAAGTTTTGATCATGCAAAATACAAAATCTCTTACCAAACCCTTTTCCAGATTTAGATCCGCAAATGTCACAATGCCATGCCTCCTAAAATAAAAACACGGAAAGACAATATATTAACTTGAGTAGCTTATTTAACGAATATAAGTTTAATTCAATAGCATCTAATACAATAAAGGAAAAACCAAAAACCCAAGAGCAGAACTAACCATAGCTGCCTGTGGGAAGACACCAAGAGCATGATGACCAACATTATCATATAATGACAAGCACCACCTTTTCTTTGCCCGAGGAGAATAGTACTCCGCTACAAACTTCCTCCAATAAGCAATAGAGTTCTCCTGTCAAAACACAAAAGTTAAAAGCCCATATATTGCTGGAACTGTTTCTGCAAATAAGAAGCTTTTCATGAAAGTAACATGTTTTTCAAAGGCAACGGTACAAAAATGTTTGATAAGAACTCACAGCAGGCCGTTGTCTCTGATGATAAAGGTATTGCATCAACCGACGAGCACAAATGCCAGCATCATTAGGACGTTTCATAGCTGCTGATTGCATAGCCTGCTGTTGCATTTGCTGCCTCAGCTGCATCTGTTGTTGCTGCTGATGCAGTTGGGCCCTTTGCAATGGTGGCATAGATTGGAGAAGTTGTTGTTGCCTAAGTCTTTGTTGATGAAGTAAAGTTTGTAGCTGTGGATTTCGTCCTTGCAATTGCATGGCATCCTGTCTCTGCAGCAATTGTTGCAACATCTGCTGCTGCAGAATGTCTTCCTGTTTGATATCCAATCTTGGCTTTTTTTGCACTTGCGATAAATTATTGGGGTCCGCAAGGAAAGATCCAGCGCCCCGAGGACCCATAGGGATTGAAGTTTGCCCAGTTTGTGATGCAGGCAACGATGTAGCACTGGAAGCACCCTGTTGTTGCGGCTGGCTTTGGTGCAATTGCTGCGCACTCGGATCTTGGTGATTTCCCGGCTGCACCAGGCAGGACCCATCAACAACTGATGAACCAGAAATGCTTATATTATTCGATGAAAAAGACATAGGAGATGCCGGTAAGCGCATATACGAGTCTGTATTAATACTTGCACTTCTCTGTAAATGAGGGCCTCCTGAAAGAGCTGAATTTGCATCTGTGACCAACGAACTTGCCCCAACACTTGGTCCAGAACTTGCCACACTGTTCAAAACTGCATTATTCATGTCACCAACAACCGGACCCAGATTAGGACGCCCAGTTCCAGGAATTGAATTGGATGAGTTCCCGAATGATGAGGTCAAGTGAGAATTAACTACAGCCTGAGACTGCCCATCCCCCTGGAAGAAAATTCCCGAGCTTGAGGAAGATTGGGTTAAGCCTCCAGCCACACGAGAAGGTGCCATATTAGGCATCGCTCCTTGGTGACTGGAGTTTAAGTAGCTCTCCAGAGCCAGGCCTGACTGGTATTTTCAATAATAAGAAGGCTCAATCAACACAAATCCTTAAACAAAATAATAAAACACACAAGTGCAAACTCAACGAGTTCAAAAAATACAAATTCCCAGAAAACAGATTCACAACTCTCACTTCCACCACTCAAATAGAATCCCACTCGTTGCAAAAATCTACAACCTCTTGTTTCGATCGGTTTGTGCTTTGAACAAGTTGTTGTAGGGATCTAATCAATCATCAATAAACACCACAATCAGTAAAAACCAAAAGAAAATTACACAAAGCATCTAAAGTGCTACAGTTTTTCTACTTGACAAAAACCCAAAACACAAGGCACGCATTAAAAAATCGATCTGTATAAAACCAACATCGAAAATATCAATATTTCCTACTTTTGCTCCAAAAAACCCTAATTTCTAGCTAAATCAACAAATTAAAAATAAAAAATCTCCTCAAATTCCACTTTTGGATCATACAAAACAAAACAAAGTTACATAATCAACAGTAATTGCACGCATTTAACCTTAATCAAACATAGACTAAACTCAAATCGAAACTACTTAACACTCAACTTAACTCTTTAAACTTAACTGAAAAGAATTATTAAAACTTGACTCAAAGATCAGAACAGAAACAAGTAGAATAAACTTTAATTACTAATTCATTCAGCATAAACAATAAGTTAACCTGCTCTAAACATCGATCACAGTTCATGGTTCAAAAAAAGACTACAAGTCAAAAAAAAAAGAAACAATATAAATTTCATTTAATTATTAAATAAAAAAATAAAGTAAAATACACTACTAACCTTAAAACGACGAGCTAGATAGAGCAAAACTATACTTTAAATTCTCTCAAAACGCAAATTGAAATCAAAGAGAGAGAAAATAAATGGACTTAATGGCACCGATTTATACCTAGCGGGAATTGTAAAGACGTAATTACCGGCTGCACCGGTAACAAGGCTTAAGTTGACTGGCTATTGTAGGTTGAGCGTGACGCGTGGTTGATATGAGATTATGCTACGTAGTCGGTGATAGATCGAGCGGTGATTAATTGAGTTGAAGTGGCACGTGGCGGGGACTGATTGGATAGTGTGAAGGTTAACCTGTCAGGATATTAGCTGGGGAGGAATACGGTGCGACGCGACTCACTGTTTTGAAAGGTGGGGTGCCACGTCACTGGAAATGGGGCACGTGAGGTAATTTTTGGGAGAGTTGTGGTTGGTTTTGTAATGGGAGGGGAATTAATTTGACGTTGATAGGGTTGTCTCTCAACGGTCAATTACTTTGAGGTCTATGGGAATTGGTATAATATTTTATCTGGTCCTTGTTGATTATAAATTAACGATTTGTTCTTGGAGTCGATTTTCCAGCATTTATGCTTACATAGTGTTTGGTATGAAATGAAAATGGATTTGATTTGATTTGTAGATGAAATCAAATGAAATTCATAAGGAATTGGAATTGTAAATCCAATTCAATTGTTTGGTATAACATGTAAATTCTGTGATTTCGAAATACTATCTTTTGTTTGGTATGTTAAAATCTTAAAATTATTTGTGAGTTATGACT
>CANYCX010670489.1:0-11170 GCA_948193385.1 Breynia disticha f. nivosa
TCGAAAATAATCCAATATCAACAAAGAAAAATGGAACCTTATTCATGACAAATGATGGAGGATTAACAGTATCAGGCATGTAAGCACTCAAGTAAACAGCAACAGAAACCTTGTGAGGGAAAGTTTCCATGGCAAGAGCCAAATTAAGGCCACCAAGACTATGACCAACAAGTATTATTTTCTCATTCTCTGGAAGTGAAGACATGAAGTTCAATAAAGGCTCTGTGTAGTCAGAAAATGTAGGAGCATCTTGAATTGGCTTAGGATGGATTCCAGAACCAACAAGATCGAGAGCTGTGTGTGACCCGGTGACCATTAGATTCGAGAAGTGGTTTCAGCTTGTACCAGCAATAAGCACCAGAGCATGCACCATGGACTAAAACAAAATGACTGCCGTGTTTTCTTGGCTTGATCAGTCATTTTCAGGCTGTTTAGGTCTGGTAGGTAAAAATGTCGAGTATGAGGTGCAAGAAAGCTTCAGGTTCGTGCACACATAAAAGGGCATACTAACTCCAAATAATTGGTACAGACATAATGACAAGACATTCACATAAAAAAATATTAAATATGTTATTAATTCGTATACAAAATTTTAAATGACATTTATTTTGGAACGAAAATAAAATTTTGTTTATAGTAGCTGAGTACTTTTGATTGGCTTTAGTGGTTGATAAAATGCTTTCGAATTTCAAACTATGTAGTCCCTCTGTATTTTAAAGTTTTTAATTTAAATTTTTATATAAATTAAAAAAATTAATAAATAATATATAAAATAATTTATTTATCTTTTTAAATAAAATAAGTGTAAAAAATAATAATAAAAAATTATATTGATATAAACTTTAAATAATAAACTTTAAAGAAGAGTGCGCTTAATCAATTTAGTGGTTGATGAAATGCTTTGGAATTTAGTGTTCATGAATCAAACAAAACCATTCGTTTTACGGCGGGGGGTCCATTCCATGGCAGGCTAAAGTGATTTTTTTTTATGAATCATCTAGTATCTTCTATTTTCGGTAAAAATTGAAGTACGACTTCTACTTTATGAGGGCAATATTCGATTTTGAAAGCACACTAAACCAAAGTTCACGATAGACCTAAATTAATTGAACTAACACCTTATAGATGCCGACTAGAGTGATTCTATCAATGGGATTGCTCTTGACGTGTCTAGCTAGATCGCATCACTGATTTTTAATTAATTTAAGTTTTGTTTTTGTATTGTCTCGGGATTCCTTTTTATATTGGCTTTATTGATTCATGAAAGCTTCAAACTACACATATATATGAGTCCACTCATCGCAAATCTCATGTTCAGTCTGAATCAAACCAAATTGATCTGATGTCGAACTAAACAGTTTATTTAAAATACGGTTCAATTATAAATTTTATAAAACAAAACTGAACACAACGATTCAGTTGGCCATTAAAAAAAATCAACCCAAACCGACTCATATGCACTCTCATCCAGGGCTTTCAGTCCACAAACGACAATGACGTATGCAATGTTTTTTGGTACATAATTTTTAGAAAAGGGATTGAGCTAATCCACAAACTAAGGGCAGGAAGACGTCTTTCAGTTAGTTCCGGCGAACCGGCAGGTTAGAACCTGTATGTCTCCCCCAGCGTCGCTACGGAGAATCGAACCCACGATCACAAAGAAAGAGGTAAGACGCCTTAACCGCTTAACCCACGGATGAAGGGTGACTTATGCAATGTTTAAATAAACAAAAAACTGAAAGAATCTACTTTACAACAAAATAAATAATAACACCACTTGGGTTATGCAGCCAATATGAAAAGCACTTCACATGTACGAAACCTGCTTATTAGATTCCTTAACAATTAACATTTAATTTGTTATAGAGTAATTTTTTAAAAATGCTTGTTGTAATTTAAAAAATATGTATTTATAAATAAAGTTATAAAAAAATTTCATTGTTTGTAATTTTTTTTTGAAGAATTTATGTGTAAATTTTGTGAATATGTATAAAACCCAAGTTTTTTTTATAAAAAAAATGGGTCTCGCATATTGAAACTAATAATTGCACAAACGTTTAGTTCTTATTAATCTCAATGTGCTAAAAAAATTGAATTCTGAATGGGAAATTTTGAAATTCGGTCGGTTTGGTTTGGTTAATACCATGAAATTTGGTTAACTGATCGGTTCAGTAAAAAACCAAGAATTGACCGATTAATCGAAAAAAAATATTTATTTAATTTAATACTATCTTTTTATGTATATAAAAAATTCTTAAACTTGATTTTATGAAAAGTCAAATTGATTTTTTAACTTAAAAATAACAAAAAGATCTTTTTTTTTCAAACATACATATAAAATTCAGTGTATATTTTTTAGAAGTTTTAGTTTATTCGGTCACTTAACTAAACCAACAGAAAATGGTTAATTCGGTCTGTTTGAATTAATTTTTTCTAAGAATTCGATTAACCAAAACTGACTGAATTAGCGGTTTGACATTCCTAAAAGAAAGAAGTGAAAGATTTCACAAATAGCGAAGGAAAAAAAAAAGAATGATCAAGGAAATACGTTGTCTCTAATAAGAAGAATGATGTCAGCAAGAACGTCTTGAAGAATCAAAGAGTTTTGAATATAGTGTCTTAATAAATGACATTTCCACTATAATGCCATATCAACTTCATATCCACAAGCATCATATTCCGTAGATGTTACGAGACCATAGCTATTTATTTTGCCTAATTGCTAAGTTTAGTTGATTCAAACCTGGGTTTTGCCTCCAAGTTGAGTGCTTTGTCTTTCTCTCAAAAGTTCTTCCTTGATTTATTTTCCTGTAATCATACCTTACACTACCAAGTCTGTCGCTATCATCCCACATGAGTCAAAGTCTTAGGCAGGGGAATCGTGGAACGTTGGTTTATTCCAGAGCTAAGAGCAAGGCCTCGTAGATTCCTTCAAATGGAGCTAGGGTCAGGTTGGCTACTCACGACACCATTGTTGATGGGGGAGGAACATGGAAAACAAATGAGGAAGGAAGGAAGAGAGAATGGGAACGCTGCCAAAATAGGAACAAAATTACCGAAGAATGGAAGCACAAAAGACGGAAGAATGGGGGTAATGGTGGAGCAATTAAGGGGATCGTTTCCAAAACAATTATGAAAACAAATCCCAACGTGCATGGAAAAGGAGAAAATCACGTGGCTCAACTACATGGAATTGAGGATCAAGGAATAGAAAGGAGCGGGGTTTTTGTGGACCCTAAAAGGAAAAGAAGTGACCCTTCGGTAGAAAATCAAATGCAGGATACTTTAAAAGACTTGGGCTTTTCCACAATGGATGGCCCAATTATGGAAAATGGAACATCGGCGGGTACTGCGACGCAGGCCCGCCGAGAGCAATGAGTTGTCTAGTTGGAATTGTCGAGGGTTGGCCAATCCCTCGACAATTCATATATTGTCGGACTTAGTCCGAGACAAAAGGCCGGACTTTCTCTTTTTAATGGAAACCATATGTACTGCTGAATCAGTTAATAAAATTAAATAGTTATTGAATTATGCTGGTGCAATCTCAGTAGACAGAGTTGGGCATAGTGTAGGGCTAGCACTATTTTGGAAGAAAGAGGATACAATTCAAATACTAGCTCAAGGAGAGCACTACATTGATGGAAAGATCACACTGAAGGGAGAGAAGAAATTCAGATTGACAGGATTCTATGGCCATGCAAATCGTTCCCATCTTCACTACTCTTGGGATCTGTTAAGGGAATTGTCGACAAAATTGCATTTGCCTTGGTGCATTCTTGGAGATTTTAATGATTTATAACAACCAGAAGAGAAGCGAGGTCGCACACCCCACCCACATTATCTTTTAAAAGGATTTGGCAAAGCCATTGCTGAGTGTAGACTTGAAGATTTAGGGTGTGTAGGATACCCATTTACATGGGAAAGGGGGAGAGGTACCGCTAATTGGGTGGAGCAGCGTCTTGATCGGGCATTCGCGACAAGAGACTGGAGGAATATCTTTAACCAAGCAAGGGTCACACATATTCTAACTCTAGGTTCGAACCATACGCCAATCTTTTTAGAACTAAAAAAATTTATGCCTGTGCAAAGAGACAAAAGATTTCGATTCGAGAATGCTTGGATCCGTCAACTAGGCTGCAGGGATGTTATAAAAAAAGAATGGAGTATCAATACTGGTCTTGCCATCCAAGAGCAATTGCAGAAATGCGGAGCAGCTCTGACTGAGTGGGGAAGTAACCCAACTCCTGAGAGGGAGAATTAAGGAGCAAAAAGCCAATATATTAAATCTAAAAGGAAGAAGAGAAGAAAGTGCAGTTCAGGCATTAATAAGAGCAGAGAAAGAAATGGAGAGGCTCCTTAAGTGTGAAGAAGACTTCTGGCGTCAAAGAGCCAAGGCCTTTTGGCTTATAGCAGGAGATCTCAACACTAAAGCTTTTCACAACTTTGCGAATGGGCGGCGAAAGAAGCAGCAGATTGATTCTTTACAAAATGACCAAGGGCACTGGGTGCAAAAGGGGCCGACATTGAATGGATTAGTACTGAGCTATTTTACTAATTTTTTAAAGTAGGTGGTGGACAAATGGAGGCAGTTATCTCTTGTATTGGGCAAAAAATTACAGACAGCCACAACAAAATCCTAACAGCACCGTTTGAACCAGACGAAGTCAAACGTGCAGTGTTTTCCATGCACAAAGATAAGTTGCCAGGAAGATGGCTTTAACCCGACCTTTTATCAACAATATTGGGGCACGGTGAGATAGGCAATAACAATGGCTTGTCTTGGATGGTTGAATGATGGAGTATTGCCGAAAGGTATTAACAATACTACTATTGTGCTGATTCCAAAGAAGAAAAAACCTGTTAACATGAAGGAGCTATGCCCAATAGCCTTGTGCAATGTTATTTACAAGATATTTGCCAAAGTTCTTGCCAATAGACTAAGATCAGTAAGTACTAGATGAGATAATTGAAGAATCACAAAGTGGATTTGTCTCAGAACAGCTTATAACAGACAATATTGTGGTTGCAAATGAGATAGTTCATAGTTTGAAGGGTAGAAGGAAAGGCAAGAGCAGGTCAGTTGTAATGAAAATAGACATAGCAAAAACTTATAATCGAATGGAGTGGAAATTCCTTGAAAATGTAATGGTGGCACTAGGTTTTAACAGGAATGGATTGACCTGGTTATGTTATGCTTGAAAACAGTGCAATATAATGTAACATTGGGTGAAGCAGTTATCAGTCCAATAATTCCTGAGAGAGGATTGAGGCAAGGAGATCCACTTTCACCGTATCTATTTATTCTGGCTTTAGAAGGACTCATAGCATTGATAAAGTCTAAGGAACATAGAGGAGAATACCACAGTTGTAAGGTAGCAAGGTCAGCCCCAAGTGTCTCGCATTTACTGTTTGTAGACGACACCTTTTTGTTCTTCAAGGCAACATTGCAAGAGTGCCAAGTGGTAAATGCTATCTTACAACAGTACAAGGTGGCAGCTGGATAGGAATTTAATCTATCCAAATCCACTGTAATCTTTAGTACCAATGTTCCATTGCAAGAAAAAATGGAGATGAAGATGATGCTAGGAGTGGAAGAACATGAGGGGCCTTATAATTACCTAGGGATGCCAATCATGGTGGGACGCAGGAAAAGAATTGTATTCGAGTTCATTAAGGAAAAATTAAGGAATCAAATTCTTTCATGGAGAGGTAGACAATTGTCTAGAGCAGGGAAGGAGATTCTTTTAAAGACGGTCGTGTAAGCATTACCCATATACACAATGAGCTTATATCTTTTTCCAGATTCTACTTGTCAAGAACTCCATTTGGACAGGAAGTTAATCTATCCAAATCCACTGTAATCTTTAGTACCAACATTCCATTGCAAGAAAAAATGGAGATGAAGATGATGTTGGGAGTGGAAGAACAGGAGGGCCTTGTAAATACCTAGGGATGCCAATCATGGTGGGACATAGGAAAAGAATTGTATTCGAGTTCATTAAGGAAAAATTGAGGAATCAAATTCTTTCATGGAGAGGTAGACAATTGTCTAGAGCAGGGAAGGAGATTCTTTTAAATATGGTCGCACAAGCATTACCCACATACACAATGAGCTTATATCTTTTGCCAGATGCTACTTGTCAAGAACTCCCTAAGGTCATGAACGCATTTTGGTGGGGAGGAGGAGAAGGGCGTGGAGGAGTGAAATGGAAAAGCTGGGAAAAATTATGCTGCAACAAGGACTCTAGAGGGATAGGATTTAAGGACCTAAGAGATTTCAATAAGGCTTTATTGGCTAAATAGGGCTGGTGATTGATCAAACATCCATCTTGTTTAATGGCACGTGTCCTAAAAGCCAAATATTTTCCAGGTCAGAATTTTCTGGAATCCAAGTTGGGAGATGCGGTGAGCTCAATATGGCGAAGTATCTGGGTTGGGAGTGAACAAATCAGAAGGGTTGTAGAAGAAACATAGGGTGCGGGATGAGAACAATGGTTTGGAAGCATCCATGGTTACCTAGCACGTCCACAGGTTTCATGACCACACCTTTGGATGCTAACATTGGAGATTTTTAGGTAGCAAATTTAATGGTTGAAGGTGCAAGACGTTGGGATGTTTAGAGAATTTGCAGGTTATTTAATCCAGCTGATTGGGAGGCAATCTTAGCCATACCATTGAGCCACAGAGTTATAGAAGATAGCTGGTGTTGGGTAGGAGACAAAACAGGAAGCTATTCAGTGAAAGAAGGGTACAATCGTCTGTATTCGCAACCTCAAATGCAAGATGGAAGAGTAAAATTGACTTGGAAAAGATTGTGGAAACTCAAAGTTCCACCAAAGATCACCAACTTCCTATGGAAAGCAGCATCAAATTACTTACCTATAAAAGAAAAACTCATGCAAAGGGGAGTATTACAATCGAGAACGTGCCCTATATGTAGAGTTCATGATGAATCAACACTTCATGCCTTGGTATACTGTGATGCCGCAAGGTCTGCGTGGGTGGATTCAGGGATTGGTTGGCACTTTGGTAACATCACCAACTTCATTGAATGGTTACGCATCATGTTTGATAATGTGAATCAACAAAGATGGAGCTTTATTAGAGTAATCAGCTGGGCATTATGGAGAAATCGCAATGCATTTGTTTGGAATAATAAACTTAAGGCAACCAGGGAATTATTGCATGAGTGTAGGCAATTACTTGCAGATTGGGAACATTCTCACAGGTTGGAAGAAGCTGGGACCGATCTAGATCTGGGGCTGTCATGGCCTAATCAGTGGATAGCTCCACAACCAGGTTGGAACAATGTTTTAGTCAATGCAACAGTCTTCGTTCACTTGGGTGCAACCAGCATAGTCTGCAGAAATAATGCAGGGACCTTCTGTGGTGGCAGGGTAACACACCATCAAAGCATTCGGGACCCAATTCTCTTAGAGACGCTGGCAATCCGAGAGGCGCTCTCATGGATAAAACAGAAGGGTGGTACAAGATATATCATTCAATATGATTGTTTGAACACGGTAAATGCAGTTAACGGAGATGCTCTAGTAGACTCTTATTTTGGATTATTAGTACTTGATTGTAAGGACATGTTAGCAACTTTGGCAGATGTTAAAGTTGATTATATCAGAAGATCTGCGAACCAGGTAGCTCATACTCTTGTTAGAGCTGTTGCTTATTACTCAGGTCTTCATGTTTGGGGTAGCATAGCTCCACGTTGTATTTTGGATAATTTGGCCAATGACTTGAAGTAATAAATTTCTATTGATTGTAAAAAAAAACTTAGGTAAGAAATCAAACTCCAAATCACCTTCTCTGATGAATTCCTCACGTTCCTCAGCTCTTCCTATTTTTCTTTTGCTCTGGGAATGAAGTTTAGCAATTGTAAGTTTCTCTCGTTTCTCGATTGTTCATTTTATACATTTTTCAAGCAAAACAGCAATCCACGCGTGGTGGAATGGTGATTATGCGTGCTCGTGCCGAGCACGCGTATTTTTACCTCCACTGTGTGTACTTCCTATTTTCAGCATTTCTTTGATTTTCTTCGTTTATTTCATGTCAACCTTATATCAACCTTTGATCAACCTTGATATATTGATGTTTAAACATTTATTTATCATAGTTTTACGACGAAAAATTCCCAGGATGTTACACTTCATGGTAATGTACGTTATTCATCAAATTGAAGAATAATGTACGTAATTCTGAAACTAACGTACGTTACTCATGTATTTCTAGTGTATTTTCCATTTCTGACTCTCCTTTAATCTCTGGCATACAAATTCCTATATACTCTTCTTAATTAAATTTAGACATTTTTCAGGGTGTTACACTTTCTCCTACATCCATGGCCACCAGTAATATTTCCTTAAATTGTAATACATCTTGGTACTGCCTGGATGTACTACATAAAGAAAGGAGTGAGCTTCCATCAAAATCTCCTCTTTTAGCTCCCAAATGTCGGGCACACACAATCGCTGATGATAATACAATACACCATCCTCACTAATCCGGTGGGAAGTCTCTGCTTTACCTTGTCCACTCTTTTCCTTATTTTCACCAGGTGAGCGTCCTTCATTTGTCGACTCACATTTGTCAACTCACTAATTCACACATAATTCAGGTTCTTAATTACCCCATTGATCAAAATCACTTACACATTTGCACATTTTGATCTGATTTCCATTTATCACCACACACTACATCATTCCTTAAACTCACTAACAACCAAATATGCCCTTCTCACTCTTGACATTAATCTAACTCATGAAAAATACATTCATTAGGCAATAGAACACTCACTCAAACACATTACAATCAAGACTCATAATGACACATCCATCATAACCAATAAAAAACAATGAACTTATGCGATTAATCTTCTATGCTTACCCATGCAATGACTCTTCAAGACAAGTGATAAATACACACTCACTTGTATCGTGAGCTAAAGTTGCTGCTCTGGTGCTTTCTCCTCTCTGGTGTCTGGTTCGCCTCTTATAAGCATAACACATTTATAAAATCAATCATAATAACACATAATATACTCTTCCTACTTGTACACCCCCTTAGTTTTATATTTTTACTTCAAAATATGTTACTCTTGGTCTAGCTCCCTCTCCATCATTTTTCTCTCTCTCTATTTATCTCACTCCTTTCTTATCCTTAACCCTAGTTTGCAACTCGCATTTTTAACCACACCCAAATTCTCACCCATTTTCTCCTTTCTCATCACTCTTCCTGAATTCAACCTTTCTCTTTAGTTTGAGGTTAGGTTTCGAGATATTACTTCTTGATCTTCCTTCTTCCCACTGAGTTTATTTCCTCCCGCTGTGTTCTTCAAATAGGAAAAGGAAAGGATGAAGGGCTAAGAGAGGGATTGGTGTTCTTGGGGTTAGGTTTTGAGTGGGAAAGGGTTTATTTTTGTCTAAGATGGGGTTATAGGGTTAGAGTTAATTTAAGATCGATTTCTGCCCACCTTTAAATGTCTTCCCCGTAGCTAACAGTTTGGGAAACAATTTGCACAAACCGTTTCCCAAACCGTTTGGTCTAATGAAATGCAATTTTCCCTCTGTTTCCATGGGAAAATTCGTCTGATCCCTTTTGTTTTTTACCCTATTATATATATATATATATATATATATATATATATATATATGTATATGTGTGTGTGTATATATATATATTTCCATATTTATTTAATAGATTATTTTTTAATAACAATTTTTGAGGGCGTTACCAAAAATTAAAAGGAATGTTAATTTTTATTCGAAGTCCTTGATTGACTAAATGAATTATCATTGTATAAAATTATAGTTTAGTACCTAATTAATAAAATTTTAATAAAAATATCAAAATTTATGTAAAATTATAATCCATTCCATAAATATCAAATATTACTAAAACACCCTAAATATTAAAAAAAATACAAAATTGCACGTATATCCTTTCTAGCCTTTAGATTATCTTTCTATTTTCCTAGAAAAGCAACAACTGTGTGGAAAATGTTGTCAAAACCATTTTTCTCAATGTGCATGATATCCACATTATGTCTAATCTGCAAAGTCTCTCAAAATATGGAATGTCCCAAAAATGTTTTTCTTCTTTCATCCGAATCTTTGCTCACTCGTGCATTGTGATCCTTTGTGCTGTCCACATTTATTTTCATCAATCCCATTCTTTCGCCATAAAACATCGTGGCTATTATAAATAAGTGGTGCAATTTCTGTTAGTACTCTTTCACCTTTTTGAAATTCATTCCTATTAGTCCTAAATCGATGTTCTAGTGGAAAAGAATTTCTATGACAATCAAACCAACGCATTTTTTGAATTTTTTCATTTCTTTAGGTAGAATGCATCAGTAAACTTCATACAATATGGGCAAGCATACTTCCTCGAGGTGTTTCATCCTACGAATTTAATAATCAGTCATAATTAATAATGAAAACATACATTGTTTAAATAATGAATTAAAATAATTAATGAAAACCAGTCATACGAATATACACCAAAAAACATAGAATATGTAAAGAAGTCACTAATTACCCATATAACGGCCGCACCCATAAAAAAATTTTGTTCTCTCGAGACATCATATGTAATAGTCTCATTGTAACAATGATTCGTTAAGTCTACTATTAATGGTTGCAAGAAGAGATCTAAATTTTGCTTTGGGCTCCTGAGGCCTGATATGGGGACAGTAAAAAACATCACCTCATCTCACATACACATAAATGGAGGAAGGTTATACGATGTCCAGATCATTGGCCCATATGAGTATTGCTGAACAGATGCTCCAAATGGATTAAAACCGAGAAAGAGACATAATTCCCAAAATAAACTTTAATTATTCCTTTTTTTCCTTATGCTAATAAAACATATTGTTGAATAAAATGATGTATTCATTTATATGTTTTGATAATGTGCTAAATTGATAATGTGATAAATTGATAAATATGTTAAGAATTATTTAAGAATTATTTATGCCTTGAAAATATGCTAAATTGATAAATATATTAAGAATTATATTTGTTTTGATATTGTGCTAAATTTGATAAATATGTTAAGAATTATCTTTGCTTTGATATTGTGCTAAATTGATAAATATGTTAAGAATTATCTTTGTTTTGATATTGTGCTAAATTAATAAATATGTTAAGAATTGATA
>CANYCX010670547.1:0-14258 GCA_948193385.1 Breynia disticha f. nivosa
AGCAATAAACACTTTGTTCTCGCTAGCATTATAGAAATAGTACCTTTTGTCTCTTTAGGATACCCCACAAACAAGCATTTATTTGTCTTGGATGAAAGCTTGTCCGATGTTAACCTTTTAACATGGGCTTCACATCCCCAGATCCTTAGAAAAGACAAATTTGGTTTTTGACCAGTCCATATCTCATATGGTGTCTTTTCAGCCGCTTTTGTAGGCGACCTATTCAGCAAAAAAGCCACAGTCTCTAGGGCATAACCCCAAAACTATATCGGGAGACCAGTTTGACTCATCATCGACCTAACCATGTCTAACAAGGATCGGTTCCTCCTCTTGGACACACCATTCCATTGAGGTGTTCCCAGAGGAGTGAGTTGTGGTACTATATTGGAATGTCGCAGATATTGGTCAAACTCTAGGCTCATATACTCGCCACCTCGATCAAATTGAATAGCTTTGATATGTCGACCTAGTTGGTTTTCTACTTCATTCTTAAAATCCTTAAACCTTTCAAATGTTTCTGATTTATGATTCATTAGATAGATATAGCCATACCGACTATAATCAACAGTGAACGTAATGAAGTAGCTATAACCACCTCTGGCTTGTGTACTTAATGGTCCAGATACATCAGAATGTATTAGGTCCAACAGTCCATTAGTTCTCTCTCCTTTCTTGTTGAAAGGATGGTAAAGGTTCCTTACCCAGTTTATCGATACCAATAATTTTACCTTTTTTATTGTCGTCAAATGTGAAATGTCCATATTTTTATATTATAGTGATAAAAAGAGGCCTTTGTCACCACTCATGTGTCTAGATCATCCACTATCAATATACCAATGCTAGAGATGATCCTCTTCTTAGGTTCTACCTACAAAATAAAGTTCAGGTTCTTTTGATTGATACTCACGCTAGTTTGGCTCCATTATGGTTATCCATAAAAACAATGCACATTTGTTCCTTTGGAACCCAACTCTTCTTTATCATAATGGTTCTCCTAGGTGTATGATAAGAACATGAACTATGTCCTATTCTCAAGAATATAGCACAATAATATGAATTATGTTGGTATGCTCCGTCAGCAATCGATCCCATTGGTGCTACACCTGATGAAATAGGTCTTGTACCTCATCTGGTATTCCCTCCATGGTAACCTCTATCTAACCCCCTAAAATAATGAGATCCCCTTCTCTGAACTGTTGGAATGCTAGAGCTAATAAACACCCATTTAACACATACTATCCACTCTGGTCTCCTCTGACATTACGTCTTTGGCTTTGAAAGCTATCTCGATAAGTAAAGGATAAGTACAAATCCTGACAACCAACACCTTTTGAAGATCCAATCGTAACCCTCACTCAATCTGTCCCGATGCATCTTATCGATCGTTGTCTCCTCTAGTGCGTATTAAGAAAATTGAGTAAATTATGTCTCATAATAAGCTACAGATAAGCTCCTATGTCTCAACTTTAGGAATTCCATCCTTTTGCAGACTCTAAAAATAGGCGGGGTGTACCTCTCCATAAACTCTCGTTGGAAATTGGCCTAATGTGTACATCTACACTACTTGGAACTGTCTTCCACTAAGATAAGGCATCATGCTCGAGGAGGGATATTGCATACTTTAATTTTTGCTCAGGTGTGCAATCAAGGAAATTAATGATTCTCCTAGTGTTCTTCAGCCAATCTTCAGTAATTGTGAGATCAGTAGTACTAGTAAAGACTTTTGGCCCATATAAGTGGATTCTCTTAAAGTTCTTGTCTTTGTCATCTTTGTGCTCTGGTTGCCTTTGGCCCTAATCGTTCTTGGTTTGAGCTTGTGCAGCCAGACCAACTCTAGTAGTGACCTGAGCTGTCTATGTAGCAGTAATCTGGGTGGCTTGCTGCATAATCTTCATGAACTACTGGAACATGGGATATGATGGCATAGCTTAAGGGTTAGTAGATTGTCCTTCATGCAGAGTTTGGGTCTTCTATCCCTGCATAGACTCTATAGACTCAGCCGGATCGACTATATGAACGTCATTAGGATTCATCGTATAAGTTGGTAAAAACAATAATACTTAGAATTTTTCTTAAAAACATAAAAAATTTTCAATGAAAATAATGCACATGACACGAGGAATCTAATCCCCTCTTTCAGACCACTAAATGTGAAGCCTAAATTTATTTTGTAAACAAATTCTATTATTATACTTTCAAGATAAACTTTTCGCATAAAGATACCACATAAAATTATAAAATAAACTCCCTATTCATATTTATACACTTCCCATATATACCACAAAATATTTAAACTCTTATATATGTTCTACATACCATCAAAATCTTTGTGAGTTGTAACTCTCAATATGTGTTTCTAAACCAAACAGTAGACTTCATGATCATTTAAATAAGGTTCTAGTATGGCTAAATTATTACGAAAAACATCTCAACTTTAAAACTTTTGAAAAGTTTTTAAGCCAAAAACTACATTATAATCTACTGTTCATTTGAGGTTACAGGTGACTACGCACAATGGACCGAAAATATGCGGTGTCGTGGCCACTCCGTGTAGTTATGTCACGTTGCACATAGACACATGCTCACTGAGGGAACTACGGGTGGTCATGGTGACCATACGTAGTTTCACCTCGTGTATTCTCATAGAACCTTGACCGGTGTCTAGCAAGCGCACTAGAATCGATGCAGTTTTACCACAGAAGTATGCCTCGCGGGATTGAATCTCTCGAGGAACATCTTATCTAATTATACTCGGTGATAATAAGAAAATAAAGAAAAGCAATAGACATGGCAAGTTGATGATTTGATAGAATTGAAATTAAAGACTAAATGCAAAGGAAGATAAAAGGATGGAAACAATAA
This sequence comes from Breynia disticha f. nivosa, assembly GCA_948193385.1. Taxonomy (NCBI): domain Eukaryota; kingdom Viridiplantae; phylum Streptophyta; class Magnoliopsida; order Malpighiales; family Phyllanthaceae; genus Breynia; species Breynia disticha. Next base: position 2,863 of record CANYCX010670547.1, read on the forward strand.
GTAAAAAGGTTCGGCTTTCCTAGACTTCAATAGACTCTACACTTGGTTTCGTAATTGGATTGAGGTTAATGATTGGTGTTCTCGCACTATCCTCAATTAAGAGTCCCTTTCGGGATGCTCAAAATTGTGTCCTTAAGTCTAGCTAGTGTTCTACTTTCGTGATACACTAAACTAGGCAAGGCACTAGTCACTTAGGTATTTCATCGAACACATCAAGGTCATTTGGTATATTTCTATCCAAACAATCCCTAACTCTATTTGAGTTACCCTTTCCAAACCTAGGCTTTCGCAACTCCGGAATGAAATTACTAGCAATGAATAAGTAACAAGAAAATACAATTAATTGCTCTTAAGGTGCAACTAATCAATTGACATATATGAATATATAATCATAGACACACTAGGCATTTTTTGACATAGATTTGATTAATGATTTAGCCCTCCCTAGACCTTGGCTTTCGCAATTCCGGCATAGGGCCGCCAACAACAATCAACTATAGTTACCCATTCAACCATTCATTCATTAAACAGAATCAAATAGACAATCATTCATCAAAACATAATTCATTCAAGCACAAGAGTTGAATGGTCAAACAATTTGCAATCAAATGTTCTAAGTTAACACTCTTGCTCTTTCTATTGCAATCGCAACATGTACATTACAAGCAATCAATTACAAAATGTTCTTACTATCCTTCATTCGTAAAGATAAACCATTCAACACAAAACCTCAAAATCCATTCAAGAAAACCAAGCATATAATCTATTTACATCTTAAGAAAACCCAATAAAATGTCTAGCCTATAATAGCTAAAAAATAAAAGCAAAATAAATGTACTAAAGGAAGACATAAACATGAGAGAAAAAGAGAAGAAAAAACCCTTCAAAGCTCCTTCAATTCTCGTCCAAAAATGCCAGCCAAAAAGTCCCCATCTAACCCTAAAACAACCCTTTTTATAGACTCCTTTCAGCCCCTTGGAAATGTCCAGAATGCCCTTACTTAAACCATTCAGAATAAGGACATGTTGGACCATTTAATAATAGCCTCGCTGGCCTTTAGTAGGGTCATGTTCATGACTTGAATGATTCACATTTGTGACCCATATTTTGCCAAATTTTTTCTCCAAGTCTTTGCCTTCATCAAGTGAGCCACGTTCGTGGTTCAAGTGAGTCACGTTCATGGCTCATTTTCTGTTGAAGAAATGCTTCATAAACATAAGTCACGTTCGTGGTTATCATGAGCCACGAACGTGGTGCCTCTTCTGTCCAAGATTTGGATTCGAATTTGCCCCTCCAAAGGAACCACATTTGTGGTGTTCTCAAGCCACATTCGTGATGATGTTTCTGCCTAAGTTTGGCTTGAAATTTTCACCTCCAAAGCATGTCACGAGTTGGTCCTCATTCGTGGTTCAAAACACAACATTTGTGGTTAATGTTCTAGCCAACTTTTAGCTATAGTAGGGCGAGTCACGAACGTGGTTAAGTTGAGTCACATTTGTGACTCGCCTTCTGCCCACTTTTCCTTCCTTTTCTTGAAAGTAATATCCATCCATCATTCATGGCTAGCAATGGAGTGACCATAATGCACCATTTGACCAACACTTTAGGCTCCGATCCATGCTCGTGACTTCTATGTTGATGCTTCCAAAATGACCCAACTCGATATGCATTCTTTTTTCATCAAAGCCTAGCAAAATCTTCACATTTCTTGATTGTGCCTAGATAAAACAAAAACGAATGATAAGCTTATAAAATCACACGATTTCTCTAATAGAATGTCATGAAGATCCCTAAAAATGAATAAAATAAATGTGTGTTATTGGCTCTATCACAAACATGTCCTAACTAACAATCCTTTATAAAACCTTAGAAATTTAGAAACAAAACTTAAGAATTTAGTAACTATTCATACCTCTATTCACCTTTGGTCATTTATATAGTGTTTCTTATGAACCCCCAAAATTTCTTTTAACTAATTGATAAAAACAAGCACATTTTTTTCTTTTTAAAAGGAAAACGAGTCCACCCGAGGGGAATATGAAAACCTTAAACTGTATATCCATTGAACACTTAAATGATTCTTGTTTTCAAAACAAGACAATGATGGAGAAAACATGGAATACGAGTTTACAAAATATTAGCAATGTAAACTACACCATGTCAAATCATGCTACAAAATGTTTAAGAGCTATCAACCTACTCATTGCTTCTGCTCTCCTAGTGTCGCCGAAGATCCTCTACCTAAAAGTACTTGGTAGTGCTCTGCATTCATCACAACCAACAACTTATATAAGTATTAAACTCAGTAAGTACACCTACAATACACTTACCTATTTATGTTGTGTATAAGTACTCAATCTTTTAAGAAATTTAAGTGTGTTATGAAGTAGGAATTATCCCTTTTGATTTAGTTACATGTCCTTAACCAAATTGTTCATAGTTTTACCAGTTAGCACGGGGCATGCTAGACAACACAATAACCTTAATGCGTTATAAAAGAAACAATTCAGTGGCACGAGCTCTTGTGAATCAGCACAGGGTCGTGCTAGTACTTTAGAAGAACCAGTGTCTCGACACAATTCTGTATCGATGGGAACAATGGTCGTGTGCAAACTCAAAAAACAGTATCTTGGCACGGTCCCATACATATCGGCATGATAGTTGTATGAGAAGTCTAAAAACAGTAGCTGGGACGACATCGTACCAGTTGACACGCCAATCGTGTTGGGCCTCTAGAACTACAACTTACCCCTATTTTGAGCTATCATCTCAACCTAATTCACACATACAAGAATTTTGTTAGTCACAAACTAAACTACAGCCATAATTCCACCATTCACAATCTCAATCATTTACATCAATTCATAGCACATAATTTGCAATTTAAAAATCCATTCTACACAACCTCATCGATCAACATTAACACATAGCATGATAATTCTTATACAAGGAGATCTATTAACCACAACTCATATATACATATATATATATATACCAAATTTAAAAATTCCCCTTAGTGCTCTCATGCGTTCTAATTCGTACACTCAATTATGTACGCTTTGTCCAATTCCTCTTCTCTATTCATACGACTAGATAGCTCTCCTCCCTTTTTGGGCTTATACCTCTTTTTTTATTTGAGAGTTCTTGCTCCTATTTGAGTTTATCCCTTTTTTAACAGCTCGCACTCTCATTTGGGCTTATCCTCATTTTTTCTTTCTTTCATCTCATTCCTCACCATGAACCAGACAAGGCTCGAGAATATGCAATGACATGATATGAAACCATGTGCACACATACATTCCTAGTTCACATTCATTTATCAATCTCAATGCAATATCTGCATACTCTACAACCATTAGTTTTGATACAATTCATTCATCATATTAACATTACACATTTTGATTTCAAAACAATGTCCATATGCCATTCAATCACAATCACATTTCATTCAAGCTCAAATCACAATACAAATCATATTTTTTGAGTGTTTGATTTTCATGTATTTAATCAAATACATTGTCATACCAAGATATATCTGGATTCAGTGCACTCAGCTTAATTGCACGAAGTCACGTGCTGACACTCAACCTCGATTCTAGTCCTAGTTTTTGCCTTCTACACAATCCATTATTAATTTCAATTAAGTAATTATTAGCCATTCTTTTTTGGGGAAAATGCATGGGTACAATGATTTAGGGTTTTTGTCTTTTTGGGAAAAGTTTGATAGCTCTTGAGACTCAAGAATGAGTATTTGGTTTAATTTTTATATGTTTAAGCGTTACTTTGTCACACACCCCTCGACACGATCGTGTCAAATATCGTGTGCAGCATTTTTAGCAGCACTGTAGCCACAACTTGTCCCCTGCATTGTGCTTTATGGTGTAATTCTAGTTGCTTTTCACGGCTCATGTTGAGCTCTTACCCAACCTATGCTGGCCTATTTCAACTTCGATCCCTCTCGTTTCGACCAAGTGCAATTCATTGAATTTTTATTTATATTTTTCCTAATTTTCTCTATTTTTTTTGCATTAATTTCTAGTTAATTTTATCCTATCTCTCTCTTTTTCTGATCCTCCCTCATCTCTCTCTCTCTCTCTCAATTTTCCATCTTTAAGATGATCAACGTGGTCATTTTGATGGCAGCAGGACCTAAATACAAAAATACCACCAGTTCCTTGTATTTTTAATTATTTTTGCATATTTAATAGCACAACACGACAATGTCATGATCAACATTTACTGTATTTACAAAACGACATACGCATGCTCGTATTAAATAACACCCTCGTGTTAAGTAATACACATAGTATGTTGAAAATTTCTTTAGCATGTTTTCCTTATTTAACAATCTTCATATGCTATGTGTCATTATTACGTTAATTTTATTTGATTATATCTGTGTCCATATAACTAATACAACATTAACAATTTACATTGAATTTTACATTTAGTTTACTTTTATTTTCTGAATCTATTTTATTATTATAAGATAACAGGGTAAGGATGTGATATGATTCTAACAACTTTATTATGTTCTTAGATGATTATAGTCATTACAGTTATATCTATCTAATGATAAGTAAATTAAAGACTTTTTAGAGGTTCAAGGATTTTAAGAATGAAGTGGAAAACTAGGTAGGCAGACATATTATGTAACATTTTCATCTTAAAACCTGATTACTAAGTAAACTAATATATGATTAGGATAATTAATGAAATTAATAAAGAAAAAAGGTAAAATATAAGTTAAATAGGCATATTATGAATAAGATAAGAGTTATATGAGTCGAGGATTCGACCGAATGAAGTGTAGATGTGAAATCGGCAAGGAAACAACTGAATAACACCTAGGGTGTGCTGACAGCACGGGGGCGTGCTGAGGGTGTGCTGGGTGGAAAACAACACGGTCATCCTAAAAAAATAAACACAAATTTCCTCAAATGATGGGCACAGTCGTGCCAACATTAGCACGGGACGTGCTGAGTGTCCCGAAATGTTGGAAAGTTGAGTGACAGGTGAAAAAATGAAACAGTGGCATAGGGTGTGCTGGCACATCACGGTCGTATTGACCATAAAATATATCTATGGGCTTCATTTCTACTCGAAACAATTACAGAAACATAGAAAACCTAAAGTAAAGTTGAGAGAGACACGGGGAAGAGAGAATCAGATAAAAGAATCCATAAAATAGGTATATTATGGTGAATTGGTCATATGATCGAGTGGAGAATTACCTGATATCGTTAGAATGTAAGAATATGGAGATAATAGCAAGTATTTACGAAGTTGCCACATATACGATTTTGAGAAAGTTAGTTTTAAGTAAGAATAGTTATCAATTAATGCTATAGGGGGTTGATAGGATTGAATATGAGCATACATATGTATATATATTATGAATTGAATTTTATAACAACATTTGTATTGTTATTATAGAACGACAGAGGACGAGAGTCGGACAGGACACAAGTACCTGCTGATCTGAGTATTTTAGTTGGCAGGTGAGTAGTCTAACATACTATTTGGCTAAATTAAAATATGATTAGAACTTATTAGGCAATGTGAATATGATAGAATTGTGAATTTATGAATATGAATATGAAATGAAATTATGATATCTGCGTATGAATGAGAAAGGAAATTGTATATACGATTGAAATAAAATGGGTAATATGAAAAGAAAATGCAAAAAGGTAAGTTATGATATGTTATAGTTATACAAATATATGATTGAATTATAAACAAGTAATATATTTACAGTTATACGAGTATATAATATGGTATTGGTGAGGTGATTGCTTATGATATGACAGGTGATGATACATTATACAATATGGTATTGGTGAGGTGATTAATATGATATGATAGGTGATGAGATGTTATATGATATGGTATTGGTAAGGTGATTAGATTGGTGAATATTATGATCGATCATTGGAGATAGAAGGGAGACGAGAGATTAAACAGGATACAGTTACAGTTGTTCATATTACTTGCTTATAGAGTTATTATTTCTAAAATATATGATTATTGAATAGATATATGATAATTTGCAAACAGGATGATAGAATTACAATTCTTGAATTGATATAATATGATTTAAATGAATACATTTGTTTATTAAATTATTGACTATTCAGTGAGCCCGCACCTCACACAACTGCAATTTTTGATTTTAGGACCTCATAATGAGCAGGGTTAGCTTTTCAAACTATTCATGTGGGTTAAATACTACTGCTGCACTTTCTCTCTCTTCACCAAACAATAGATAAGAGCTGTATTGATAGACATCTCTATGTTATGTGAATTTTGGATGTGATCTTTATAGTTATGCTTAATGTTAGATTTGTTCAGATGATTATTGATATGTGTATATATATGTTGCTTGATTAAATGGTTTCAATTATAGAGTAAGGATAATGTTAAATACATGTGAGAGGTTATATAATTGATACAAACTCATATAACTGATATATATGATAAATGTTCAATCATTAGATGAAATGAATAGGTTGATTACAGGTTGATTTCAGGGTGCAGTAAGTGAACACAGACTGTGCTTAAATGACACGTTAACTGTGTTGAATGAACATTCGTCATACTGAATCAACATGAGATGTGCCCATGGGAGTGTTGATCAATACGAGCCATCGTCATATGAACAGCAGGCAACACGGGTTATGCTCTTACACTATTTTTTCCTGTGCTCCTCAATTAAGTTTGCCATTTCACTATTCAATTAACCAATGATAATTATTAACAGATAAGATTTAGAATATAAAAGGATAAAAGTAAATTGTTTTAATATACATTTTTCAATTAATTAATGATTTAGTTAGTAATATGATTAAGAATGTAATAAGTATAGGATTTTTTATATTAAACCAATTCGATCAGATCGATGTGGTGAATACATGAGCCTCGAGTTTGACGATTATTTAAAAGAGTGTGGTATATTTCCACAACTCATACCTCTTAGAATTCCTTAGTGGTTTGATGTGTATGAAATGAGGAACTAAACCTTTTGAAACATGGTGAGGTCGATGATGAGTCAAATTGGTCTCCAATATCATTTCGGTGTTATACCATCAAGACTACAACTTTTATGGTGAACAAATTTTTGACTAAATTAGCTGTAGAGAAACCTTATGAGATATAGACTGGGCAAAAGCCAAACTTGTTGTTAGACCAATGGTGGTGAACAATTAGAAATTCCCTCTTAGTGTTTAAAAGATGAAAAAACATTATGAATTTAATAAACATATATTTCAAGTCAAAAGTTACAAAATATTTTCCAAAACTTCATTAAAAAAGATAAGTATGATTTGACCTTAGTGAAGTTCATTTTAGTTAACTAAAGAAGGAATTGGTGCAGACCAGTTGATTGTTGAGTATGTCACTCGACTAACATGCCTGTTCAAACTTTGAGAAGAAGTACAATGACTATTTGAAGGATCACAAGCCGAATCATTTGACTCGTTAGGACACCATTTGACTAGTATTGAGCCTAATGGTAAAATAAGTCAAAAAATCTTTAAAATGACGTCAAGGAACAATGACCACTTTTGGCAAAATTCAAATTTCAAATTAAGATATAGGTAAGTTGACTAGAAACTTTTTAGTTAACTAATAGTGATGTGCAGGGAAGACTAGTCAACTAGTAATCTTCCAATCAACTAGACATCGAGACTCATAGAGTTTGGAAGGCACCACTAGTTGACTAGTGTAAAAGACCAGTTGACTAGAGTAGACTGCCTACTTAAGTAAGAATTAAACTAGTCAACTAATAGAACTAATAGTGGATAAAGTTGACTTTTTAAAAAGACACTTAAATAGGTCCACATCAAATTCCAATTGGGAAAAACACACGATACCATATAAATAGAGTTGGACACAGAGGAGAGAGATAACACAAACATTCCTAAACATCTAAAGGGCTCTCTTGCTTATTTGTATTCACTCTCTCTTGTGTTTAAAGTCATTCTTTGCTTTTCAACTAGAATAAAAAAGTGTGAGTTCTTGTTTTGAGATTGAGTTAGTAAAGTTCTCATGGAAGGATTTAAGTCGAAATATCACTTGTAATGTTGCTTGAGTTGGAATTCAAGTGTGTAACAAAGTTCTCACTTTTCTTCAAAGTGAAAATAGTGGAAAGTTATGAAAATCCTGAGTGAAAGCTTAGGTAGTGAATGTACACAGTGTTCGTTAAACAATCTAAATCTTGTCTTCATCTTTTTCTTTCATTTTTCATTCTATTAACCTGTATGCAACTCTTTTTATAGGTTAATTCTTCTTCAAAATTGGTATCAAAGCTTGGTGCTCTATTCAAAAGGCTTAACATGCTTTAGTTAAAAATCATAAAATGACATAAGAACACTTTGGTAATTTTAGAGTCAATATAAATTGTCCTCCTTACTTTAATGGTACTAACTACTCCTCTTGGAAGAATCATACGAAGATACATATCATGTGAAGGCATCAAGTATTCAAAGGTCATCATCCATGGTCCCTACATCCCAATGAACAAAAATGGTGAATTAAAGGATTAAATGGACTATAGTGATGAAGATTGGGATAAAGTACACTTCAATGCCAAGGTTATGAAGCTCATTCCTTATCCACTATCCGTTGAAGAAAAAAATTGTATGTTTCTTGTACAAGTGCAAAGGATTTTTGGGATATGCTAAGGGTAACTTATAAAGGAACCAATCAAGTTATAAAGACCAAGATTAATATGTTGCTTCATGAGTATGAGATGTTAACCATGAAAGAAGGTTAATCCGTCAACACCAATTTGGAGAGATCATAAGACGGTTAAGTAGTTTGGGAAATAGCATGAGCGATAACGCATAAGTAAGGAAGATACTTAGATCACTCTCTAGAGAATGGAATTCTCAAGTCAGCATAATCATGGATTTAAAGGATCTTAACACCTTAGGTTTTAATACTTTGGTTGGATCCTTAATCAATTATGAGATCATATTAAGGTAAACTTTCTATTATTGCAATTATGAGATCATAATAGAGGTGGAATAAAATTGCAAGCCCTTCTAGCAGCTCCGACTTCTGGGTGGATCCCCTGCTAGGCATTCACTCCCTAACCGGGTTCTTTGGGGTTGAGCTCCCCTTGTACCCATTTTCGAAACCAAAAAAAGAGAAAGTTTACCTTAATATGCAGAAAGTACTGGTGATCCACACAAAGGTGAAGAAGATGATGAGGACATGGCTCATTATATAAGGAATGTATTGAAATTTAAGAAATTGATGAACTCTAGAATACAATACTTAAGATAAGTATACATAAGCAGAAACCCTAATAATCAGAAAAATAGAAATGGAGGAGAGGATAAGAGGAATGATCAATGAAGATGGTGTCTTTAAATATGGCAAGAAAGGATATTTTAAAAAGGAGTTCAAAGTTGGTAGATCCTTAAGACCTCAATTAATGAATAAAAGAAATGGCAAAAGAAATAAGAAAGAATCATTCATTTCTAGTTGGAGTGATGATGGGAAAGAAGAGCAAGACGGTGTAGAGAATAACTTAGCTCTTAAGAAGAATAAGAAGCTAAAGCTAACAAATAAGAAACTTGTTTTTGAGATTGATGTTTTATGTGATAAATTAAAAGGAACTAAGAAGGTTGAGGATGAACATGGTATGAACTCTTTCGATGAGAGTTGTTTTATTAGGGAGAAGAATATATCTAATGAAGTTAGTAGGCTTAAATATGAATTTTCCTATGTTCTTAGCAAATTCACTAGTGGGAAGGAAAAGTTTGAAGAGTTACTTTCTTTGCAAATATACTCAATTTCTGAGAATGGTCTTAGTTGTGGCAGTTACAGTAAATATTCATCCTTGATAACTAATTATGTGAAAAGAAATGAAAATTGAGCCTAAAAATGTGACTTGCCCACTTATGTTAGATGTTTGAGAGTTAGTCGTATTGTCTATGTTGGTATTAGCTTGAGAAAATGCGTAAAAGTAAAGAAAGTATAGGTTGTGAAGGGAACCATTCTATCTAATATGGTTTATCTTGTTAATAGGTATTGATGAAAATAAAATTGATCTCTTTTATAGGTACAAAGAAGATTGGACACACCACCTAGTACTTGCTATATGTGTAACGCTTGGAATTTTGATTTAATTAAAAACAATAAAATCAATACCTAGAAAAATGGGGGTAATTTTTTTTACAATTATTTTAGACAATTTTTCAAGTGAAATTAGTTAAGATTGGTTGAAAAGGGAGAGTTTAGGAATTTTGGAAAAACAAAAATTTTGGGGATTAAATGGCGGGATTAGAGTGTGGGCTGAATCAAAAGGGGGTTTATGAAGGGAATTGTCGACTTGGCCCAAAAAGGACTAATAACAAAACCCTAAAACCTTTCCCTCATGTTTCCTTTTCCTACACCATATGTCACTCTCTCCCTCCCACATCACTTGCACGCCATTCTTCTATCTTCTTTGTTTCTATAATAAAAAAGACACTTCCATCATCAATCTTCACCAAAGATCAGCCACTAGGGAGTTTTCAAACTTAGTTCTTGAATTTGATCAAGGTAAACATTTCTCCTTTCTTCTCCATTCCCATTTCCCCTTAACTTGAGTTTTCAAACCCCTATAACTCTTTCATTTTAGCTCCAAATCAAACTAATGTTGGCTCGTTGGAAATATTTTGGTGTCTACTACCTAGTTTTGACTGTGTTTACTGTTAAATCGTGGATAGGGACTAGAAATTAGTGAGAAAAGGACATCCCTGTGTAGTGACGAGTTGGGACTTTGCGCGAACAAGATTTTTCTTGTGTTTCGTTGCTTGGGTAAGTTTAATTAGGGTCTATTGATTGTGTTTAAGGTGTTGATTTGATTGGGTGTTATAATGTGTGTGAGATTGGAGCTTAGTGAGGTGATTTTGTAACGCCTCCAATTTTTACGAATTTTTACGAAATTATTAATTTTTTTGGAAAATATGCGAATAAAATTTTCACGAATTATAATTAAATAAATAATGGTAAGAGAGTGTCTAATATGTTACGAAATTAAAAACGGGTAAGTTATGAGTTCCGGGAGAGAGAAAATTGTAAAAGAAGGAAGCAGGGGTAGATTGGTCATTTCCACCATATGTGTACATGTATAATATAAGGAAAGATGGCATCTCTCTCTTCATTTTTCCATCTCTCTCGTAAGAAACCCTCCCAACCTAAACTAAAATTCCAAAATCCTAAAACCAAGCAAAACCTCATCAAATCGTGGTGAACGGAAGCTATAGGATCGAATTACGAGTTTAATTCGGTAAGTTTTTACGAGTTAGAATTTGGAAATCTCGTTTTTCCATATATTCATATTTCCGGAGGTGATTTCTCTTTGAATATAAGTTGGAATTGAGTGAAAATTGGTTTGTTTG
>CANYCX010670571.1:0-10122 GCA_948193385.1 Breynia disticha f. nivosa
TTTTAGTAATATATAAAAATTTATATTATCTTTTAATATTTCATTAAATTTTTTTTATGAAATTCATATTATTATTATTTTTAGTAATATATAAAAATATATAAAAATTATTTTATCTATCTATAGGTGTGATATAAAAAATGTAAAAATTGTGGGTCCGTAATTAAGTATTAAAGTGGATGATGAAGTTTACAGCATTAGAAAGATTTTAAAGAGTTGAAGTTTATAGTTAAAAAGTTAGTGGAATGCTGAGTTGACACCTTGATAAACCCCTGTATAGGGTTTATCATTATTGATGCCCTTGATACAATAAATAATTTTAGAGAGTTGTTATTTTTGTTAATGATTTTATATTTTTTTTTCCAATTTCTTATAATACAAAATTAATATTTTAATTTATAATTACCGTTCATTTAATTATAGTTATATTTGTAATTGACCCATAATTATTTGTAGCTGTTATTTGTTCTCTTCCATGAATTTAAGCCGTTCCCCAAATTTCTAAAAAATATCCACGTGGTGCACATTCAGTCGCCAGTCACCTCTCAACTTTGTCCCCAGTCATCATCAAGCAAACCCCACTGTCTTAACCTTACCGGTAACCGCCTACTACCAGTTACCCCACTCCCCTCTTCTTTTTCAACTCCCTCACTAACTCTCTCACTTAAACAAAAAACATAACTTTCATCTGTGAGACAGAACAAACATCACCATAATGGATTCTTCAAAAGATCGTGACCACTTCGTTTACGTAGCCAAGCTCGCTGAACAAGCTGAGCGTTATGAGGGTTTGTCTCTTTTTCTCTCTAAAAAAGACATCTTTTTTTGTTTCTTCCTCTCTCTAGATCTGTTGGTTTAAAGCCGTTGTTTTGCTGACTTTTTTTTGCTGAAATGTTCGCTTAGTTGGATTGATTTAACTGAAAGATAGAATCTTTTAGTTGGTTGAATTGATGAGGCGGACAAAGTGGGTATTTTTTTAATCTACCAGTGAGAAATTTGCTTTTGTGGAAGATTTGATGTGTTTCTATTTGTAGTTCTGTCTTTAGAGGTTTGATGCTTCGTGGTAGCGTATTTCTAAATTTGAGAGAGAATTGGTGGTGTGGATACTGGTGAAAAAAGTTGTGGTTTTGTATGTTTTGGTGAAGATTTACTGTTTTTATTTTTTGGTTGTAGTTATTTTGTGTGCTTTGCATTTGGACCTCCATAAATGGAAGGGAAAAGAAGGATGTTCACTATGCTATGCCATTTATGTTCTTGTGAATTTTTATTGAATGCTTAATTTATGTTGCTTCATGGTGTTTAGAAATGCTGAAGTGATAAAAAATGTGACGAAAGCTTCATTGTGAGTTAGTGATTTATTGGATGATGAGATTTTGTGCTTTATGTGTTCAGAAATGGTGGAAGCAATGAAAAATGTGGCTAAACTTGATTTCGAGTTGACGGTGGAGGAGAGGAACTTGCTGTCTGTTGGATACAAGAATGTGATTGGAGCTCGGAGAGCTTCGTGGAGAATCTTGTCATCGATTGAACAGAAGGAAGAGTCAAAGGGTAATGAAGCAAATGTGAAGCGGATCAAGGAGTACAGGAACAAGGTGGAGTCAGAACTGACAAATATTTGCAAAGATATTATGGTGGTGATTGATGAGCATCTCATACCCTCATGTACCACTGGAGAGTCCACTGTGTTTTACTATAAGATGTAAGGGCTGAATTTCGATTACTGTTGTTCTTGCTGCATGTTATCAGTTCTGTTAGGTTAATAAATTGTCTTGAATTTTCTCCAGGAAGGGTGATTACTATCGATATTTGGCGGAGTTCAAGACTGGTAATGAGAAGAAAGAAGCCGCTGAGCAATCACTCAGGGCATATGAGGTATTGACTTTCATTTTAGTCACATCTTCGAACTTCCATTATGATCTATGCTTTAAATGCTTACTTTTTTTAAGAAAAGTGAAACCTTGTCTTAAAAAATGTTTCTCTTTTGGCTTGGGAAATACCTATCAAAAAATGTTTCTCTTTCATGAACATATTTCTGTTGGTCTTTACAGACTGCTACAACCACTGCAGAGAGTGACTTACCCCCTACACATCCCATTCGGCTTGGATTGGTTCTTAATTACTCAGTATTCTATTATGAGATTATGAACTCCCCTGAGAGGTACGTGATGATCAAATTGATTACTTGAGTGATAATTCATTTCACTTCTATTCTCACAAATGTTGTCGTTGATATCAGGGCCTGCCACCTTGCAAAACAAGCTTTTGATGAAGCTATCTCAGAGCTAGATTCTTTGAATGAAGAATCTTACAAGGATAGCACTTTAATCATGCAACTTTTGAGGGACAACCTCACATTGTGGACTTCAGACATTCCTGAGGATGGAGGTATTTTATTTATAGGCAGTGTTTCTATACGCACAAATGCAAACATCGTGTTCCATCGTACCTATAAAGCATAATTCTCGATAAATTGCGTATGCTACAAAGTTTGTTTTTCTGGAAATTAAATGGTGTATTTGTTTTGGGCAGAAGAGCAGAAGATGGAAACCTCAGCTAAAGGTGGAGGTGAAGAAGCAGAGGTGCATAATTCTTCAACTGTCTCTTGGAAGCTAGTTTATCACTAATGTTGTGTGTTTACAAACTAAATTGCCATTGTTTTGCAGTGAAGCTGAAAAATCCATGTAGTGCTGTATGTGTGGAGAAGAATTTCCCTCTACCTGTAGCTCTTCCTCTAGTGTTTTCAGCGAGGATGTCAAAACTCTCGTGTTGTATCTCATTACTGTCTGCTGCTGTTAACCTATTTTAATTGCTTTACATTGGCCCAGAGATTTCCTCTGATGATTTTCATTCCTCCCTTTTCAATTGCTCATCATATCTATCTTATGTTTTTCAAAATGTTGTCTCGGTTTCCGTTTCCCGATCCAGTCCCCTTGCAACAGTCTGCTTCCTGCAAAGGAAGTTAGAAAGGCGTTGAAAGAAAATTTCAGGGCTAGTGATCTTTGACAGTTCTGTTATAACTTCTGCAGGGGTGACTTTCACCATTTCTAAAAGCTCTTGAAGCTCCTCAGGTATGTCAATGTTTGAGCAAAAATAGTTTTGGAGCAACTGCTTCAGAACACCAATGGTGCAATACGGCATGTGAATTTCCATGTCAAGTCGACTTAACAAAGCTGACCCAATCCTATCTTTGTGACTTGTCGTGGCGACTATGATCATTTCTGTTCGACGAGACATCCATAGTCCGTCTATATGTTTCAGAAGCTTCACCAGTAAGTCCTGTTAACAAGAAAAACATATCATTTTGTGGTTTAACTTAACCATAGTCCTGTATAATTCGTCGCAAATTGTAAATACGCTAACCTGTTTTTGTACTTCAAATTCGTGTTCGTCGCCATATGGATTCTGTACCTTGAATATGGATTCAACATCTCTGACAACAAGTATAGTTCGGTCCAAATAGTGATGCAGAAGAGCTCTTATCTCGTAGTTGTCTCTATAATCTGTTAGATCCAAGTCATGGATGCTACAGTTCAAATGATTAGCCATGGCTGCAATTAAGCTTGACTTGCCTGATCCAGGAGGGCCGTATAACAAGAACCCTCGTTTCCAAGCCTTTCCAATTCTTCTATAATGTTCTTTTCCATTCATGAACATGTTTAAATCATCCAGCACAGCTTGTTTAAGCTCCAAATCCATCGCAATGGTCTCAAATGTCATAGGATGGTTAAGAGGAATAGATGTTCTCCAATGTGAACAGCATAGCGAGTGCAATTTCCTTACCTCGTTTTCTTCCATGGACATTGCATGTTGCCGTAATATGTAAGGAAGGTATGAATTCAACACCTTCTCTTTATGCTTCTTGTGAAAAGTTAGCTCATACGATCTTAACGATGATGTTGCTGCTGCAACGTTTCTGATACTTTCTTTGCAAACCAATTTCCAACTTACCGCTGCATCGTCAAAAACATCGTAGATGTCTTCTTCAATGTCTATGGAGACAACTGGTTTGATCTCCTTCTCGTTCTTGCTCACTTTTACTCGTTGAACAGAAAGCGAGAATTTATCACCCAAGTATTTCTCAGCAGCCATGTACAACGAATCCGAGTAGTAGTCTTCATACTGCTCAATGACAAGAGTGAGCTGAGAAGATAAATGATATTTAATTTTCCGGTGATTGGATGATAACAAACAGCGAATTCCAAAAGGAACAATTTCATTGGTGCTCGTCAGGCTTCGGATTAGCAGTGTTGAGGCTGCTAAAGAGGCAGCAATGCAGACAACTGTTCTGCATTAATTATGCTTTGGGAGAACAACATTTCAGGGATTTCTTTCTTGCAGAATGATTGGAGATTATAAGAAAACTAATATCGTAAGTTCCTTACAAAATACTATCTGGTTGATCAATACTTGCGCTGCAATTATTTTACAATGAGGTTCAAGAATTTTCAACACGAAAGAATTTGACCAGGAAATGTCAAGTCATCAACCATTACTAGAACCAGTTGAAAGAGAAGTTTCATTGATTCCACAGCCACTTATTGTTGACTGGGTCAGAATATGTGAAAATATCAACTTTGTTATACAATTCAATCTGATTATACACGCATCTTGAAGCACTTTTAAAGATTATGTGAGAACCTTTCAAATATTTTGACTCTATAAATTTCTGAGTTCTTGATTCAGAAACAATACTGCTCCATGAAACAGTCCAGAAACCTTTAAAAAAATGTTGTCCAGCTTAATATGTCAACCTGTAACGCAAAATCTAACGACAGCAGCCGCTATTGTTGCTTCTGCAATGCTTGCCAGGAACATTTACCAAGTCCTAAAATACATGTTTTCAGATCTTAACCATTCTCCCAATCCATCTTGTCATCAGCTCAGAATTGTAATAGGTGCATATCAAGAAGATGATGGTGAAAACCAAGAATTCAAGGCTGTTCATCTATATCTAGGCAATCAAATGACTTCACTGTCTATCAGATTACAAGTCAGAAAAGAATTTGATATGAAGAAACCAGTAACCACCCTGGCAATTAATGATGAAGCAGTTGATTTTTTTGAGAATATACAGGTAAGATGGAGATTGATACTAGTACCTGCTAGACCATCTAATGTTTGGAATTTTAAGTATATTAGAGCCTATGAGCTAACATACGAAAAGAAGCATCAAGACAAGGTTGTAAATTCATACTTGCCATACATTCTGGAGAAAGCAAAGGCCATTAAAGAAGAAAAGAAGGCAATACAGCTTTATGCAGTTGATTATGAATGGGGAGTCTCAGAAGACATGTTTGAGTTTGATCATCCAGTGAGTTTCAAGAACCTTGCAGTGGATACAGAGATAAAGGAAGAAGTGTTAGATGATTTAAATACCTTTATGAATGCAGAAAACTTTTATAGAAGAAATGGAAAGGCCTGGAAACGTGGTTACTTCATTTATGGTCCTCCAAGAACTGGCAAGTCGAGCTTAATTGCAGCCATGGCAAATCACATGAATTATGACATCTATGACTTGGATTTATCACGATTCGGTTCCCAACCTGAAAGGTTATGGTCAATGGCCCCTTACATACCAAATCGTTCGATTGTCGTTGTTGAGGACATTGATGAAGCTTTCAAGCTACAAAATCAAGAATTGAATCAGGTGAGTCTTTCGGAGCTCCTGAAAGAGTTCTGGAACTACTGTGGGGAGGAAAGGATCATTGTTTTTACAGCAAATGACAAGAACATGGTTGACTCTCAAATTTTCAGCCTGGGTCTAATCGACATGCAGATTCATTTGTCAGGTTGTACTAGTTCGGCATTCAGACAATTACTTCAGAATCACTTTGGAACTGAAAATCATATACTTGTGGATGAAATTGAAAGGCATATGCAGGGTGTTGAAGTCAGTGTTGGAGAAATTTCAGGTCACCTGTTGAAAAGTAATGATCCTGATGTTTCGCTACGAGGATTAGTCAGATTTCTCCAAGCAAAATGAACGTACGAACTTGATTAGTCTGAGCCAACGATGATTAATTGCATCAATAGCCGATCTTATAGTTATGAACTTGGTAAAAAGTTGTGCATTGTTTGAAACATTTTTGCCTTGTTATGGAACTTTCTCTAACTTATAAACTAGATCAATCAATCCATGTGAATCTATATAAATATATTAAAGTTGAAACACTTTACCACAACCATAACGCAAAATTTTATTCTGTTAATTTTTTATAACTTTGAATTATTTTAAGCAAATAAAAACAAACACCTATTAATTAATATTTTATTTTCATCATAAAACAATCACGTAACATTTTTAACCTCACAATATTTTCTCTTTTCACTACTCTCCCCTCTTACTTCTATTGTTTTTACATAAGCATTTTGGCAAATCACTCACACAAGTCTCTTTTTTTGATTGACTCAACAAATATTCACTATACTATCTAGAGGTGCAAAACTTGGCCTGGAACCGGCGGGTCGAACCAGAACCGGCCTGACCCGACCCGCCGGTTCAAGAACCGAAACTGGAACCGGCCCGGAACCTGCGGAACCAGCCATGTTTGGTTCCGGTTCCAAGGTTCATGAAACCGTGAACCGACGGTTCGGTTACTTTTGAAAAGAAAATATGGCTCGAACTGCCAGTTTCGAACGGGAACTAGCCAAACCGGACCGGAATTGGCCTAACCGGAACCGGCGGTTCGAAACCGGAACCAAAACCGGAATCAAACCGTCCCGAACCAGCTACACCCGGTTCCGATTCCGGTTCAAGGTTCCGGTTCCAAACTGGAACCGGTGGTTCGGAACCGTTTTCCACCTCTAATACCATCTCTTTCGCTCTCACCAACCTTGTCCTTTAAATTCTTTTTATCTTCCTATTTTTTAAAAAATATTTTTAGGTTATGTTCACTTTGGTATCTATGTGACTTCCTTTTATGATAGTCATTCATATTTAAGAAGTCTATGATACTATCATTTTTTTTTGTTGAAAGTAACATATTGTATAGTTGTATATTGATGTATTTGAGTTGTTATGACATTATTTTATAATGTTTTGAAAGGAATACATCTATGACTATTACACTGTGAATGATCACATGGACATTAGAGGTTTAAACAACTTCAAAATCATTTCCTTTGTATGTGTGAAAGTCTATGGTTTGTACTAGGGATGGCAACGGGGACGGGGATCTCCGGGGACCCCTTTCCCCGTCCCCGTCCCCGAAAACCCGACCGTAAACCCATCCCCGCCCCCGCCCCCGTCCCCGTCGGGGATGGTATTTTAGATACCATCCCCGTCCCCGTCGGGTATCGGGGATCCCCGCGGGGATCCCCGTACCCGCTTTAATATTAAAAATTGTTTTTTTTAAAAATATATATAAATAAAATATATATATAATTTAAATTTTAATAATTAAAACATAATATTTTAAAATATATATATATATATATATAATAATAATAAGATATATGTAATATAAATATATAATTAATATATAAAATTGGGTATGGATACGGGTATTACCCGACGGGGACGGGGATTACCCGTTGGGGACCCCGACGGGGACAGGGACGGGGATTCCCCGCGGGGATGGAGGGGATACCATCCCCGCCCACGTCCCCGATTTTTCCAATCGGGGAATCCCCGTCCCCGTCCCCGTACCCGGTCAAACCGGGGATTCCCCGGTCAAAACGGGGACGGGGAACGGATTCCCCGCCGGTTCCGGGTTGGATTGCCATCCCTAGTTTGTACACATATGTTGGGCTTATGAGCAATACAAGTTATGAAATCTTTAATACAAAACTAATTGGCTTCTATAAGGAAGCTAACTCATATAATTATAAACCACTTGACACTCTTCTACTTATCTTATGTGGTACACATTTCCAACACCCCCACAAGTGTAACCCGATCAGGTCCATTGTCTATTATTATCAAACTCCTTACTACTTGTCCATAAATAAGGGGTTTTATTATTAGGACCAGGATTCATTGCTTCTTAGGCTAGATGACTCTGATACCATGTGATAGTCAATAGGCACATACACACATGTGTAGGGTTATGAACAATACAAATTGTGAACCCTATAATACAAAATCAATTGATTTGTATAAGACTCACAAACCACATCATTATAAATCACTGACACTCTTATACTTATCCGATGTGAGACACATTCCTAATACTAAATATCTAATGCTTTATTTCTATTTTTAAATCTTCATATTCTCTTTTACATTCACCAATTATATTATGTATTTTTCGTTAGAGTTTAAGTTCAAAAGGAGTAGTATGATGGGGAAGATTATGACTCTGTATATGATACTGTGGAATGGTAACATATATGTTGCTTTTTTACTTGATTCGTTTTAAAAAAATTATGTGTATGTTATTTCCTTTAAATGCTATGATTTTTTTGTTTGTCATGTTGTTCATCATAATTTTTTTAGGTGAGTCACATCCTATAAATGAATACCCAATGAATTGACAGAGAAAAAAAATGAAACAGAAAATGATACGACAATAGATGAACTAGAAGTGGCAAAAGATGATGATGCCAGTAAGCACAAATCATACGTAATGATGAATCATGTACATTAGCCTTTGGCAATTTGCAATCCCTTACAAAATGCCCTTTGTTTTGACAGTTGTAGCATCTAACCTTCTCAAGATTAAGCTTTCTCTTTCCCTTCTTCTTGGGAGCCTTAGCATTCACTTAGAGAGTTTTCTCCTCTATCTTATCCTTAGAAAACTTGTTCTTATTCTTCCTCTTCTTAGATCATTTTGATGGATCCGAACTCTCAAAGTTCACTTCTGACCTCACATTCAATGCAGCAAGCGATCTTCTTCAAGTTCAAGGTGATGCACCGCATCATCAAACAATCTAATTTCAGGATAATGAATGAGATGGAGCTTCATATGCTCCCATCCATTTGGTAGAGAACAAATAACACCCTGAATCTTCTGCTCCTTACTAAGAACATGACCACAATGATGCAGCTCTGAGATCATACATGCCTTTTCGCGTGAATGATGCTTCATAGTATGATCGAGCTTCTTCTTGTAAGTGTCAAACTTAACGGTCAAGGAACACAATTTGGTTAAACTTATTCCACCAAACTTTTCATTCAGAGCATTCCACAATTCCTTAGTGTTCTCATACTTACGGAATTGTTTAGTAAGGTCATTATCCATAGCACTAAGTATGATGATTCTCGCAGAAGAACTCTTTTTTCCCACATTTGATAGATCTCTAGTGCCCTCACATCATTAGGTTCATTACCCGCTGGAGGAACAACCATAGTTTCTAATATGGGACCAAGGACATCTTGCTCCCCCAAGACATGCTGAATTTTCATGGCCCAAACTTCGTAGTTCTCTCCATTCAATTTCAGATCCTTGTTCAATTCAGCAATGATTGCCTTTGATGCAGTCATTATGTTATAATTCTATGGAAAAACAAAATATGCAACTATAAGTTTCTATTTGAGCAATACTAATTTATCATTTACTCTATTTGTCTTGTCAAATCAATAAATTAGCATAAAATTGTAGAGTCCGAATAACCTCTAGAAAGGGGGGATTGAATAAAGGTTATGTGAATGACAGGTTTTTCGAGTTTTTCGCGGAATTAAAATAAGCAAGAGATAGAGAAAAGATAGACAAACGATTTAGAGTGGTTCGCCTTCCAAATCCTACTCCACTACCTAAGCTCTCACTTAGGATTTTAACACTTCACTATACTTTCAGATTTCTCTTGAATTTTGGCTCAAGAAACCTTACAAACAATCTCAGTTTTGATACTTATCAAAACTACAAAGATGTACACTTTTCACTAAACTCTCTTTCAATGAAGGTTATAAGAACAAATGAGAAACTAAACACAATTGCTTTGCAAGACAACTTTCAAATCTTTTGGAAGCTTTTGTTCATACTTAACTTCTGCAATAAACTCAATCTATAACACTCATAGTGTTTTTTCCCGTTGTACACACTTTATGACAACTTTTCCTTGTCTTAAAATATCAATTTTTGTCCACTGTCAGCTGCACCAGTCGACTGGTTTTTCCTGCACTTGAGTAAAATCACACACTAGTCGACTGGTTGGCAACGCACCTGATTTTCCAATTGAGTT
>CANYCX010670595.1:0-11902 GCA_948193385.1 Breynia disticha f. nivosa
CCGCGTAGTCTTCAACGACAGCGCGTTCTTTGGAACGACCACGCGTAATCCCCTGTTTCTGATGTTTTGATGTCATTTTCTTCATTTTACGATTCAACAGGGGTGCACAAGTCATCCTACAAAATAAGAAACAAATATAAACAAAAACGACATATTTTCGTAACAAAATAATGAAATGACAATATAAAATCAATCACAAAAATATGTCAAAATAAGGTGTTATAAAAAATATGTGTAAAAATTGTAAAAAGTTCACCCTTTCATCTATAACTTGTCACAAACGAGACGTTCAATTTGAACTTAACTCATTATAAAAAAAATACTTCATACAAAGAAAATTATCACTTGAATATAAAGTGAACGTAAAGTGAGATTTTTAATACTCTGTCTCAACTTAAACCTGTTGAGTAATTGATAGAAAATGAGCAACACAAAGACAAACACCATCCACCTAAATTATTACAATAAGAATAATTCTGATTTTATGTTAAATTTAGTTATAACTCATTTCAAAATGCATTTAAAAGAAAATTATTGTTACTTGACTATAAAATAGAAATTCTGAATATTAAATTATTGATGCTTTTGGTTGGGACCATCGTGACTAAGATTAGTAGCAATCCCACAAAGTTAGGGGGATGAGATGTTGCCATTTCGTGTAAGAGGTGGGTTGGTGTCGTGAATAAGAAGCAATCAGCTGATGCAGCTCACATGATGGATCCTTATCCAATTTCGAACGTAATATGTGGTTGTCCAATATATGTGTAATATTTTGCAAGATTCATTTTGACACTTTACCCTTCGTTTATTGATTCAACGGTAAAAGGGGGCTCGATGCCTGATTCCGTAGCGGCGCTAAGAGGGACATACAGACCCAAATCTGCTGGTTCGCCAAGCTCTCACCTTGCTGTTTGGTAATGTCCGTAGCTAAAGCCCACCACGAATAGCAAGTAGGGAAAAATAATAAAAACACTCCAAGAACAAAGTACTCTGCATATTAATGTAATGATTATTGCCCAGTTTAACTAACCAATCCAATTCCAAGTACAAA
Source organism: Breynia disticha f. nivosa (assembly GCA_948193385.1). Classification (NCBI taxonomy): domain Eukaryota; kingdom Viridiplantae; phylum Streptophyta; class Magnoliopsida; order Malpighiales; family Phyllanthaceae; genus Breynia; species Breynia disticha. The sequence continues at coordinate 1,052 of CANYCX010670595.1, forward strand.
CAAAGAAAAGTAAATATCATTATTTATAATATAAATATTATAAAAATTAAAACCGTGTCATTCGTATCATATCATAAACGTAAACTCACATATTGTATTATTGTTATATATGGGACATGTGTATGATAGAATTGAAGAGTGACAAGAGTCATCATGGCTTGGCTACTTCGTAAGCATGGCTTATTATAGTAAAGTTTTGATCAAACATCCACGTTCTTTGTCACGTATTCGTTTCGTTAATTTGCAGGCTCAAAACCTCGTGCCGTGGTCACTGGCGTGTTTGGTCTTAGACCAAGTTCAGCTAGCACGGACCCGTTTCAGAGCTTGCCTTTGTTAGGTGGCCTTCGTTCCTCCGCAAGTTCTACTGGAAATTTGGCCGGATCCAGCTCGGTGAGTTCTTTCATAGCCAATTCTACCGGTGCCAATCGGTTAGGCATTGTTTCTTCACCAAAGTAAGTTAACTTTCCATTGAATTCTAAATATTTAATTTGCTCTGTGTGGATGGGGTGAACCTGATTAGTAGAGTTTTACAGAAGCTAGAATCTAGATTATCTGTGTTTATCTTTGTATTTGTTTTGTTCATAATAGCCTGCATTTGGGAACTGTGAACAATGATGTTTAGTCGCTTGTCAAATAATGTTCAGGCAGATGTGAGTATTGTGAATTTGTATTTCTATGCACCATAGAGTTCAATCGCCTCTTTTTGTTTTTGTTTCTAGGGAAAACCCATTTTTTAGATTGGATGCTTCAGTAAATTCTCTTGGAGTTGCTCAAGAATTTGAGGATGCTAAAGTGGGAAACCTGTCTAAAACTGACAGTGAGATAGGCTTATTTGAGCAGATGAAACAGAGGTTTCTGAACTTCAAGAAGCACAAATATCTGTTAGTAACCAAATAAATGAATAACCTTATAGCTTTAGAATCTTGGTGGCTCGTGTGTTTCAAATGACTGCTGTGTTTAAAACAGGAGAGAAGCAGAGCACTTTCACAACCTTGCTGAAGCCCAATCACCAAAGGTGATTCCTTTACTTCTCGCTATTGGGTTTTGATATGTTATGAAGTTGGTTTAGGCATTTCCATACGCAATTGACAGTTATAGTTGTGTGTTACATTCCAAACCTGCAAATTATATAGTTCATGGTGATAGCTTGTGTTGATTCTCGGGTTTGTCCCTCTAACATCCTCGGATTTCAACCTGGAGAAGCTTTCATGGTTCGTAATGTCGCAAACTTTGTCCCTCCACTTCAGGTACTCTACATTCATGCTTTTGTTTCATTATCTGTGAAGCAAACTCTTGGGATGACATAGTTTTATCTTCTTGTCTGTAGAACGGACCAACAGAAACCAATGCTGCTCTCGAATTTGCTGTAAACATTCTCCAAGTAGGTGCTTTTTCTTCGATTCATGGCCGATTTTTCCCCCTCGTAAATGGTTCAAAATTTTGCACCATTAACGTTGTGAAAGGATTAATGATTCTTCTTCTGTTTATTTTAATTTTGACAATCAAATGCTTGCCTACAGGTTGAGAACATTTTTGTTATTGGCCATAGTAGCTGTGCAGGAATTGAAGCTCTTATGAACATAAAAGACAGCAAAAACCTAAGGTCTGGTAATACCATCCATTTTCACTCTCATAAGGGCTAAAATTTCTTGATCACATCTCACTAGCAGTGAGTTTTCCCTATGTTTAGCTTAATAGAGAAATGGGTCAATACTGCTGCAGCTGCCAAGTTAAGAGCTAAATCTGCAGCAACTCACCTCAGCTTCCATCAACAATGCAAACAATGCGAGAAGGTAAGAAAAGATCGTATCTAAACGATCACAATTCAACTTAAAACAGAATTTTTTTCATCATAACTACACATCATAATGCAGGAATCGATCAACCTTTCGCTGCAAAACTTGCTAACGTATCCCTGGATTGAAGACAAAGTGAGGAAAGAATTACTACATGTTCATGGAGGATACTATGATTTCAATAACTGTACATTTCAGAAATGGACACTTCACATCAATGGTCCCGAAGGGAGATTATCAGTCAAAGATGAAGCATTCTGGAGCTGAGTCGTTCCATAAAATGTAACTACATTCTGCATTCTTCATTCATGTAATCAGTAAATAAATGTATATTTTGGCCATGTTAGAACTTGAAACTGCAACACTAAAAAATTATTTCTTTAAAGATAATAACATGGTTTTCTTACGTCTTGTAATTGACAAGACTATATTTGATTTAGTTGTATGTAATTTAAGCGTTTGACACATAAAATACAATAGTCTATAACTATCAGCAACTTTAGGGTATCTATAATGAGAGATTTATATCCCACGTAGACAGTATTATAAGGGAAAGTTGACAATCATCAATCTTTTCAAAGGGATGAAACGGTTGATGTGGGTTCTATTAAAATTAGTGGAGTCCACTTAAATGAATTTTAAGTATGTATAAATTTTTTATTGTTAAATAAATTATGATGGATTGTACAATAAAGTTCAATATAAAATTTATGTGCATAGAAAAAGAGTTTAATAGATGAGAAGTGATGTAATATAGTTATAAACTTCTTGGAATGGTTAATGATTGTAGATGCTCTTAGCTGGAGTAATTCGGTTTTGAAACTAAACGACAGCCCGTTTGAATGTAATTGTGAAAGGCTGGTCGTTCTTTTGCTAATATAACAATATAAGGGTAAAATGGTAACTAAAAATCAAAAGCCAAAAGACATAGACAACAATCACTGAAAAACTTCACAGAAAAAAAAAAATCACTGAAAAACTTCCACGGGATCAAAACGAAACAGCCGAGTTCATAACTGGCATTGATTGATTCAGTCATTAGATCAACTCACAAAAATGATCTCGCAATTCTTCGTACTCTCGCAACGAGGTGACAACATTGTTTTCCGCGACTGTAAGTCAACAAGATCTATACTCTCTCTATTTTCTCTTCTTAATCTCATTTTCAAATCGCAAATTCACAGATTTGTTTTTCGAATTCAATTCTACGGTAAAATTACTTGTAATTCGCAGACCGCGGAGGAGTTCCAAAAGGAAGCACTGAGATATTTTTTCGCAAGGTGAAATTCTGGAAAGAAGACGGTGAAGAAGAAGCGCCACCTGTATTTGTAGGTATTATTATTGTTATTAATATTGAAATGATAGAGAAATGTTAGGTTAATTTTATTCTTGCGTTTGTGTTTGGGTTTTTTGTACTTTCGTAGAATGTTCTGATATGTGTTTGTTTGGATTGTAGAATGTGGATGGTGTGAATTACTTTCATGTGAAGGTTGTTGGATTGTTGTTCGTTGCGACAACTCGTGTAAACGTGTCGCCTTCTTTGGTGTTGGAGCTTTTGCAAAGGGTTGCTCGTGTTATTAAGGATTATCTCGGCGTTCTTAGTGAGGATTCATTGAGGAAAAACTTTGTTCTTGTTTATGAATTGCTCGATGAAGTCGTTGTAAGTTTAATTTCTAAGTTTTACACGTTTTTATTGTTATTTAATGTGTTTCACCTATTTAGAGTTCTTTAGTTTATAATTATTGACTTTTTTTTTTGTGTTTTCGAGTATTGTTCTTGACTTTTTTTTTTGGACATATAGGATTTCGGATACGTGCAATCGACATCCACTGAAGTATTGAAGTCGTATGTGTTTAATGAGCCAATTGTCATTGATCCTGCTCGTTTGCAGCCTATCAATCCTGCTGCCCTTTTTATGGTATGATGTATTTGGCTAAGCACTGTTTGTCGCAGTTGTGTTTATCTCTTGAATGCGAGCTTGCAACTTATTCTTAGATTTTCAATGAGTCCAGCAAGGAACCAAAAGGATGCCGGGTACAGCTGTCACAAAGTCTGTTGTTGCGAATGAACCTGGGGGTAGGAAGAGGGAAGAAATATTTGTGGACATAATTGAGAAAATCAGCGTCACATTCAGCTCTAGTGTAAGTGTTAGTTTTTTTACTTGAATAAAATAATTTATTGCATTGGTCCTTCATGCTAGTGGTGGCTTGGTGCATGGGAAAATTCCATTCAGGTGAACAGTAACCTAGGTTCTATGCATGTTTACTGGAATAGATCTAACTTAATTGTCAAAATTTAATGTTTAATAGCTTTTTTTGTCATTCATGAAAGTATTCTTTTGCTAGTTACCCGATCTATGCAAATGTTTAAGTAAATGTACCAAACTTTAGAGTTTTGTTTGCTAGACAAATGACATCCCCTGTTTTTTTTTTTGAGTTTTCCTCATCCAAATTTTAATATAGGAATAGTTGTTCAACTTAACTCAAGCACATGAGGACCTCCATGTTTATGCTTTCATCGATTCTTCAATGTTTGCGCCGAATGTTCTATTGCAACAACATAAGTCAAAACACTAAATTGAAAAGAATCGCGATTGCAGTTCTATTATCTCTCTTTGGAGGGCAACAATAAGTTTATCTTGCCACAAATAAAGGCATCGGGCGACAATAAACAATCAGTAATTTTGAATTTTTTTTTTTTTGAGGCATTGCTAAATCTTGTTAGCTAGAACATAATGCTGCATTTTGTTTAATTACACTCCATGATACACGGGTCTTTTTTTGTATTAAACTGGATCTGTTGGCTTCTGTAGAATTGTAGTTCACTGGATCTTATTTTGCTGAAGAAGTGAATTTGGATCTTTTCCAAAAGTTTGAAAGTCTATAAATCCTTTTTCTTTTTGGTTATACAATATATTTATCTTATGGTTAGCTAAGCTATTGCGTTTGTAAACCAGGGGTACATACTGACTTCTGAAATTGATGGAACCATTCAAATGAAGAGCTATCTTACTGGAAATCCAGAAATTCGATTGGCCTTGAATGACGACTTGGGCATTGGAAGGGGTGGTGGGAGCTCAATTTATGGTACACCTCGATTTTAATTATTCCAACAATATCAGTCCAATAAGAAGTATTGATCAGCTTGTGTTTTTTCTTTACAGTGAGCATGTAATGATATCATGACTAAGGGATTAGGTTTTAGGTTTTTGGAGCAATCTTTGTGCACTTCCTTTTTTTTTGTGATCAGTATCTTCATGTGCTTCTTATACTGATAGATTTAAATCAGAAAGGCCTTGTTCAACTTATAATGTATACCTCGAAATGTCTATCTTGTGATATCTTGCTAAATAATGCTTGTTATACTTGCATTTTTTGCTTCTGTTATTACGGGCAATGACATTATTTGTGGTCCCGCTGCTACTGCTCTTTATTTTTTGTTTGAATGCCTCTCTCAAGCAATTAGTTTGCTGTTATAATAGATTATAGAAGCTCATCTGGGTCAGGAGCAGTAATACTGGACGACTGCAACTTCCATGAATCTGTACGTCTCGATAGTTTCGATGCAGACAGGACTTTGGCTCTGGTTAGTCATAAATATGACATCCTTGAAAGTAGATTGCTATGTTATGCATCTGTTGCTTGACAATCACCTTATTCTCTGTTATTTTCAGATACCACCGGATGGTGAATTTCCTGTCATGAATTATCGTATGACCCAAGAATTTAAACCTCCTTTTCGCATCAACACTTTGATTGAAGAAGCTGGAACCCTTAGGGTGAGTACTGTCTCGCATGAGGATCTTATCAATGTTTGAGCAATCGTTGATAATTTACTGCGTCATAAAACATGTCCTTGTATCATCATTAGTTTATATTTTCACATGATTTGAAAAACCTAACAAAAAATGATGCATTATTGCACTTTAAAAGCCCTGTATGCTGTTTTATCCATTCTCCATGACCCGTCATAATTATGGGGCAATTGTTCTTGAGTCCTGTTGCTGTAGGCTGAAGTAATTATCAAAGTATCAGCTGAGTTTTCCTCAAGCATCACGGCTAACACTATTGCTATACAAATGCCAGTGCCAAAATATACTTCCAGGTAATCTCTTCTTTATCTATCTTGACTGATGACCTGAGCAAAGAAGGCAAACCTATTCTTTTATAGTGAGCCCATAAATTGTTTTCGATACGACAAAGCTATGAGATGGCTTTGATTAAAAGGTCATTCATATGTCTTGGATGCAGGTTGTGTGACCATTAAAAGTATGTATTTTTTGGTTAAATTTCATGCCATCTAATGTATAGCACAGGTGTTTCTGATAATATTTTCTGCATGTGCCTGCAGAGCTACTTTTGAGTTGGAACCTGGAGCAATAGGACAAACAACGGATTTTAAGGAAGCAAATAAGAAACTGGAATGGGGTTTAAAGAAGGCAAGAATTACTTGAACCTGATCTCTGGCTTTTCAGCTTGTTTGTCTTCTAGTGAAGTTTATGTTAATTAGTATATGCCTTACTTTGTCGATTGGAAGGGAAATGAACCTTAACCCCCAACTCCTTCCCGAACCGGATTAGTCTCGGCCCAGTGGGTCGAGGATACCGGGGCTTGACCAAAAAAAAAAAAAAGTATATGCCTTACTTTGAATATACTTTGCAGATTGTTGGTGGTTCTGAACATACATTGCGTGCGAAGTTGGTCTTTTCACAGGAATTTCAAGGTCTGATTACATTTGACAGTGATGTCAAATAATGTTTTTACGATGATAGTGGCTAACTTCTATTTCTCATTTCAGGGAACATCAATAAGGAGGCAGGACCTGTTAGCATGACATTCACTATACCTATGTATAATGCTTCAAAGCTTCAGGTAATCCAATCTGCTGGATCTCTACATTATTTGGGAACGATTTCTTTCTTTAACCAAACATTTGGGCCAATTGCAATCTAATTTATTTAATTAATTACTAATGCATTCTCGACAATAATTTGAGTGAACTGCCACTGTTCTTGTCAAATAACCTGCTACTGCATCTGTGGCTCCTGGATGCAGGTCAAATATTTGCAAATAGCAAAGAAATCTAATACTTACAATCTGTATCGGTGGGTAAGATACGTCACGCAAGCCAATTCCTATGTTGCTCGGATATGATGCAGTATAGTTTTCTTCCTTTTTTTTGCCTTCGATTTTGTAATCTCTTTCCTTGAACTGCATTTGTTATAATGTAAATGTACTTCTCAATTTAATTCTTCTGCTATGTCCTTTGCTGTACTTGGTGTTGATCCATCCACATTGACACTCAATTTTGTTAATTTGCATTTGCTTCTGTTGTTGAAACTTATACTCTTTTGGGCACATTTATATATCTCATAAATAAAATAGGTTAGTAACTTATGTGAGGCGTATGGGACACATGTATGTCATTGTGTGCATATTTTTGTTTCTTAGATCTATGGTTAACCTACTATTGCCACAGCAGGTAAGCTTCTCTTGACTTTGATCAACCTCTTATCTGATGTGTGGCTTCAGGTACTGTCCCGAAGTGTGCAATGTGTCTCTGGAATTTGACAGATAAAACAGTTAAACTACCTACACAGCTCTTGCCAACAACCCTTGCACTTCCATGTCCCATAAGCTTCCTCATTCCTACTTCCCAGAAAGATTCCCCCTCTATAAATTGCCCTAGTGATCTTCTCCCTCCAACCCATCCTCATAACTTCAGTCATAACCAACACAACATTCTTAAAATATTTTGCCATGGCTAACAACAAACTTTCTTTTTCTGCTATGTTGCCTGTCTTCCTGATCAGTTTGTCCCTTGTTGGTAGTGGCCTTGTGGAGGCCTCTCGCATTCTTTTGGAAGATGCACCTAAGGTCCCCGAGCTTCCCAAACCAGAGCTGCCTAAGGTCCCTGAGCTTCCCAAACCAGAGTTGCCCAAGGTTCCTGAGCTTCCCAAACCAGAGTTGCCTAAGGTTCCTGAGATTCCCAAACCAGAGTTGCCCAATGTTCCTGAGCTTCCCAAACCAGAGTTGCCCAAGGTGCCTGAGCTTCCCAAACCAGAGTTGCCCAAGGTTCCTGAGCTTCCTAAGCCCGAACTCCCTCAACTGCCTAAACCTGAGCTGCCAACTCTTCCACACCCACCAACTATTGAGACACCCGAGTTGCCTAAACCTGAGGGTGCCAAAACTCCCTGAATTGCTCATCTTCCTGAAGTGCTACCCTGCCAAATATCCCCAAGGATGTACCTCTCCCTTCGCTCTCCCCTCCCCACTCAACCACCAGTCCTTGAAATTCTTCGAGATTATGTACTTTTATGCATACGCTTTCACTTGTCCAGTGTCTGATTTGTTTCGTTTGAGATGTCGAATATACTCATTTGCTTTCTTGTTCGATATATATATTTGGTCCATCTATATTGTCACAGTTTATTTAAAATGATTTATGATTATTGAATGAAAGTATGAGTGTGTGGTTTTTCTTTCCCTTCTTACAATGTTATAAAAACTGACCAAACTGACCAATAGAACCGGTGAATCGGCCACTAGTTCGGTTTAATTTTATCATACAAATCAGTTTGCAAGTGAACTGTTATCAAACCGGTGAAAACCGGCGAACCAATCGCTTCAATCGGTGAACTGAACATGTTTTAAGTACTGAAAAATTTAAATAATTTTAAAAATTAAATAATTTTGTAAATATACATATTTATTTATTTATATCATCTTTAAATTACATATTCGGCCAATAAACCACCCGTTCAACCAATAAATCAACCATCTAGCCCCTTTTTTGATTTCAATTTTGATAATGTTGCTTCCCAACACATCTAAAGCTTTTTATCCAATTGTAGTTCATTTCGTCGATTAAACGAGGCTCATTCGCATCTTCTTTTAAAAGAATTACGTAACTCAAAGCTATCCTAAATAGGAAGTCTTCAGAAACATTGCTAGAACAAGTTAAAACCCGAAAGTTCAAAAAGGGAGAGAGAGATTCAATCAGCATTAGGTTCTCTATCTAAAACAGGAAGAACAACGCTCAACTTGATTTTACTTGTGCTGTAACGTAGAAGGAAATCTTCCATCTTGTCTCGACTTTTCTTCTTCAAAGTCGAGTTATATCTCTTTTATTAGTGCGACAACAGCTTGAGCACACCCAATTGTCTACCACCGATGCCATTCTAAATTTACTCTCTCATCTTTGCTTCTTCACACATACGAGCTTCTTCTTCACGTTTCCTTTCTTTTTTTTTTTTGAACCAACTTGAACTCTTTTGTTCAGCCAATCTTGAGGCCAAGAATCCCAAAGCACAAATAGAAGCAATCAGCGTCAATTCCCCCTTAGTAAATACGACCAATAAGTTATTGGACGTTGGCATTAGACGGATTTTGTCGACCGTGTAATTTTTCGAGTATCGAAAGAGATATTTCGAGTATCGTGTAGTTGTTTATCATAAGTATTTCATGGAATATCGATATGTGTTGTATATCATGTCTACGTACCAGACAAGACCACTAAAGAATTTAATCACAAAGGAATTGTTCGTTTTGGACTTATCAACCTTCACGATTTTGTCATGAAAAGGCGTCCTACTCTATAAGCATAAGTTACATATGACGCAATAATCTTCACTCAAGAAGCTTAATCATGGTAGTAACAGTAAGTCAACGGTGATATCGCAATAATTTGATTATTCATCGTAATCAGCACAGATTAGAGTTTGCATTACGCAACAGTTTAGCCAAAAGCTTTGGCAATTATGATCAACTACAATTTGAGCATCTGATTGGCTTCTTCAATAGAGACCTGTTAAAAGTGATGCTAAGCAGTAAATTTTCCTTCAGCTTTTTCCTGAATTGACTCAAGGGAAGGGGTCCTATGAGTTCATGTCCAACAAAGTTAAGATGATTCCATCTCTTTTTTTACCCTTTATTGTAGTAGTAAATTTATTTGGTTAATTTCCTCTTTACCTTTATCATGAACAACTAGTAAAATCGGAGGCTTATTTATTTAAAAAGAGACGAGGTTTTACAATATTTCTGTTTTGTATCGTAAATTTTAAAAATTATTCAGAAAAAAATTACAACTTTTAGTTTAATGGCATAAAAATATTTATACTAAAATAATGTATGAATTAATTATAATATAACTTCACAATTCAAAGGGATAAAAATGGGGGAGGGAACCTTCTTTATTTTTCCCTTTAGGTTTGCCCTTTATCATGCCGCTTTTTTTAGTATTGCTTCTTCTTATTTATGACATAACATAAAGTGATAGAACTATTATGCTGACTCGTCTATTTTTATATGCATCGAAATTTTTTAACTAAATACCGTCCGTCGTACAAATATTTCTGAATCAGTTACTAAACCATGATAGCAATAACAATAATGGATAAATAAATAACGGCATTTACAACTATAACTTTTTAGAGAAAGGAAAATTTATTTTTATGCTAAAAATTTAGGGTAATGAGATGGTGTTCAATCCAAAGTCAGAAAAAGTCACATAATTCGGAGAACGTTTACAGTCATACTTATATATGCTTCACTTCAAGGAAACCAGCGAAAATTTATACATGCGATCATCAAGATACAAATGTCTTGTTATTATCGCTATATTGAGGTTTGAGTACCTGTGGAGATATGGTATTGTATGATTTGAGGGCATGGGATGAGAAAGTGCAGTTGTTGAGAGTCCACTATTGGCTGCCTCATTTCCCTTTACTTAGCGTTGCATCAAAGTCATGTGTTTAGCAATGTGAAAAAGGAGGAGTAATGTCCATTTTCATGCACAACACTTCACTTTTGGCTTCTATAAATTGCCAACGTAAACCCATTTACTTACCTAATTTGCAAGTAATGCTTTAAGTCTCCATATGTACTTTTATGCTTCTGTCTTAAGTAATACTAATTTCACTCAAATTGGTCAAATTCCCTTGTCATTTTTAGAATTTAATATTTCATTAAAATGCATTCGCCGCTCTTAAATGTTTACCATTATGCGTATCATTATAAGAGTATCTACATTCGTAAATCTCTTAAAGAGATTTATG
>CANYCX010670788.1:0-11173 GCA_948193385.1 Breynia disticha f. nivosa
AAAATATAATATTTATATAATTTTCATTCCTATAATTTTTATACATATTTACACAAAATTTTATAATTGTTTAATTAACAACTTCAATTTAGCTAATTATAAAATTTTTATATTTTAAAACATCTAACATATTTTACGAAAAATTATATTGATTTCATAATAACATAATAATTCTTATTTTATCCTGGTTTTGATATTATTAGTTCAACCACTAATTTGATATTAATGTATCTATCACAGTTATCTCATGCTCATCAATAAGTCCTCAAAGGCCAATTAGTCCAAGTATTCATTAATAATGAAAATAATTTGCTTTATCTGAAACTGTTAAACACAGTTTTAACCAGGAATTGCACAAATAATGTTGTTTGTATAGATAACAAAAATTGATTCAAATACTTGAACAGTTTGAAAATTTCTGAATTGTTTCGATCTAAATGACAATCTAAATTAATTTATATTCAATCAATAATTAACCAAAATATGGAAATAAATTCCCATTTAAATTATGACTTTCCCAACAACGATTTTTCTAGATCCACCACTCTTAATTTTTATAAAACTAAAATTAAATCTATTATTATTTTCAATTAACCCTCTTTAAGCAAAAACTGATGTATTAAATATACCCACCAAAATTAAAAATTTCGGCATAACCCGTTCTATTCCGGTCCCCCTAACTCCACGCAAACCTGTCAACAAACACAATCCAACTCAATCGTATTAATTTTTCTATTTTCTCATAAATCTGAAATTTGGTTTTTCTCAAAATAAAAACCCACCTTTTTTATGTTAATTTTCTATTATATATATATATGTATATATATATATATATATATACAGGTTCCAAAACTCCAAACGTGATCTCCACCGTTGACAATGAAGAACCACAAGTCACGAAGATTCTGTCCAAATTTCGTGACGATCCAACGGTGAAAACTCCGGTAAACGGCGACGGAACAGTGCTGGGCGCAGTAGAAGAAAATGGAAGAAAAGTGCAATCTGTCCTAACACGAAAGGACAAGCTCCAAACCTCCAAATACAATCTCCACCGTTGAAAATGAAGAACTACAAGTCACGAATCTGCTGTCCAAAGTTCGTGATGATCCGAGCACATAAAATATTAATACAAACTTCACAAGCCCCATTTTAAAAACATATAAAATTTAGAAAAAAAAAAACTTACCCATTTTGTAAGAGATGATAACGAAATGGGATTATCTTCGCATTTACGATATGGGTTTGATGGAAAAAATTTAACTCTCCACAATTGGAACCATTTCCACCTTCGACCGGAATAAGAGGTTGAATTTTTTTTTGTTTTGGTTAAGAAATGTGAGACATGTTTTAAAATAGAGGGGTTTGAGTTCTTTTTTTTGTTGACAATTTAACTTTTGGGTAAATTGGGCAGGTTTTTTTGTCAACCAAATTAAACCACTTATTCCCTACACCAACCTACATACATGTTTACTTAATCATTTTAATGGTTGAGATTTTTTCATCAAAATCTAATGGTCTAAAATTAATGTCTCATTGAGTCCTCTAAACATAGAGTCCTCATAGTAAAATTCACCCCATGAAATTATTCGTTTTGCTCTTTTAAATAGACATTTAGCATGTCTAATTTCCCACTCATGATGTCATGGGTGGGGCCCAACAACTGGTATACCACCAGTTCGATTAATGAATCAACCACTTAACTTCTTTTTTAGTTTGATCATCAGTCCAGTTCTAATGATACTAATTCAAAAAGAGACTCTATTATTAATACAATCAACTTAATAGACAAGCAAACCAAGTGGAAAGGCCAAATAGATCGAAATCTAAGGAAAACATGTATGCTAGAAAGCAACGGGAAGGAACAAAAAAGATGTATAATGCATACTCTTGCGATAGACTTGATTGATTGTACATCTGTTATTACGGTTAATTTCACATATTATTCCAAGGAAATTCCATGAAGGTGAAAAAGAATAGGTTCTCAGAAACATATGCAGATCATGAATAACATCAAATTGCAATCATTCCATTCTCAAGATATATAGGCAATATGCATGAGGTATAGAGGAGGAAGTATTAGAACTATGACAGAATAAGGAATGCCACAACGAAAAATAATGATCGAGTATGAGAAGATGATCGCCATCAAGACACATGTGGATCTTCATTTAATATTCTTTTCATCGTAGTATTACAGATCCCATGGCAACCCAGAATGATTCACCGTCATGTTTCTTAGAAGTGCATGTAGCACCAAATAGACCACTATTAACCACTTGCTCATCGAACACAAGCAATTCTAAAATCTAAAATTCAAGGTTTCATGCCTTAATCTTCAAAGTGAACAAAAAGGAAGCCATAAGAATTTTAAAGTAACTTCAGAAATGTTGTGTAAGTGAAACCATCAGCACTGTAAATCTTGGACATTTCATCGAACACAGTAAGAGCTGAATCAACATTACCACAAATCACACACATGCAAAATTGTATTAAGATTCCAGAAGCATAACTTATCTTTCAACCTGCCTCCTGCAAATACTCCTCACTATAATTTTCTTGCCCTCTAAACAAAATTTTCTGCCGCTTACATTCGAGCCCTGTTTTTTGTCCAAGTTTCTTTCAAGTAACTTTTGCTATATATTTTTTTTCTAAGAGAAAAACGAAATTCAATAGCTTTGACCAATAAAATTCCAAGTTGCCCCACAAAGTGAAGAAACCGCGAAGACAGCTAATCAAAACGGTCAAAGCCGCCTTGAGGATAGAACAGTAACTTAACACATTCAAACCATCTTCCAAAAAAAAAAAATCATCGCACAAACACACAACTCAAATGATCCCAAACCACCTTAATAAATCTCTCAGAAAAACCAATTAATTTTCTCAAGAAAACCCTCAAATTTGCAATGAAACCCCATAAACTCTTACTATTTCTACTGATCACTTTATTATCCATCAAATCAGAATCAAAAAAGCAAATCCGAAGAACAGATGAAGCATATGTAACACTATTGTACGGAGATGAGTTTGTTTTGGGAGTTCGGGTTTTGGGAAAATCAATTAGAGACAGTGGGGCTCAAAAAGATATGGTGGTTTTGGTTTCTGATGGAGTTTCTGACTATGCTCAGAAGTTATTGATGGTAATTTTGAATAAAAACAAGGATTTTTTTTTGGTTTTAGAGGGTTTTAAGTTGCGGGTTTGATTTTTTTTTTTTATGATTTTTGGGGTTGGTATTGTGAAAGTTTGCATTTTTTTAGTGTTTGGTCATGCTCTAAAGCTTTGGATTGTGATTCAAAAGAAAGAATTTTTCTTGGTGATTTGATGTTGGTTTTAGCTATAGGTTTGATTGATTTGTGGAATATGTGTAGTTTTATGAAAGTTACTATTTTTGGGTTTATTGAAAATAGCTTTGGCCACTTGATGTTCGTAAGAGTAGCAAAATGGTTTGTCAGTTTGGTTAGAATTGTTGTATTACTGAAGGTTAAATTGCAACTAATCTGAATTGCTGTGGATGTAGTTGCAAAGGCTAAGAATTGAAAGTTGAACCTTGTTATTAGATTAAAATGATTGAATTAGTGATGGTTTGATTGTTTCAAGGTTGGCAGGTTTTGTTCTGTTGGAATACATCTTATATGCTATGAAGGATATTGGATATGATTAGTTGCTTTTTTTGATAAAGAAAAAGAAAACATATTGAGCTTGTTACTCGATGCAAAAATATGTGCTTATCTGTTTTTGTTATTGGGTCAGAAATGTGAAGTCACAAGTAGGTTATTTTCAATTCTCATTGATGGGTTGATTTGGAGTTCCAAGTTTATTGGAATGAATAATACCATTACTGATGATTTAGTGGTTTGAGCTGATAATTTGGAAACCTGACTTGGTTAATATTGTGAAGGATGGCAAAAGCAATTTGTTTTGTGTTGTTTTGTTGTGCAGATGTGTTGGGGAAGTTTTTGAATTAGCAAAGTTTTATCGGTTGGGTTTTAAATTTTTGTTTTTGATGTAGGCTGATGGGTGGATTGTGGAAAAGATTAGTTTGTTGGCAAATCCTAATCAGGTTCGGCCGACAAGGTTTTGGGGAGTATACACAAAGCTTAAAATCTTCAATATGACAGCCTACAAGAAGGGTAAAAGATGCTTCTCTGTTAAATGCTTTCTCTTTTGGTGCTCAGAATCTATGCATGTCATGTGTAAATTAATGTGGAAACTGTAGGTGAATTTCTGGTTCCTTCTGTTATAATGAAATTATGAAATTCTTTTTCTCAAACAATGTTTTCTTACAGAAAAATTGGAAACTGTTACCACAAAAACATTAATAATTGATATTTTTTTTATTGTGCCCCTGAAATTTTATCTTAGAACCAGGGTTGGTTAGAAGAACTAGTCATCTAAAATTTGGTTCTATTTTCTCTGAAATTTTAGTCTGCACTTTTTCTTCTTTTATTGTTGAGTTTCAGTATTTGGAATGAGATTTGCTTGGGAACTTTTTTTGCAGTTGTGTATCTCGACGCAGACACTATTGTGGTCAAAAGTATTGAGGATCTCTTCAAATGCTCAAAATTTTGTGCTAACCTGAAGCATTCTGAGAGGTTAAATTCAGGAGTGATGGTAGTGGAACCTTCTGAAGCAGTTTTCAATGACATGATGAAAAAAGTGAATACTCTGTATTCTTACACTGGAGGTGAACTATTCTTTGTCAATGATCCTATATGTTTTTATTATTTTTGTTTATTATAAATTTGTGAATGTACTTTTTGTTGGTATGTCCTGGATAATAGTAGTTTCATGACTATCTTGACTAAAATTTTTTCACACCAATGCTGTATAGGGCTAGACAATTGGTATTTGGTCTTTTTTTTACTTGAGGTTTGTTCTTTTATGTGGGTAGAGGGCTAATTATTTAATAGATGAACTAAGAAGAATTTTCAGATTCGTTGGACTCATTATGATGATTAAATCTTATTGCGATCTATCTGTCGTAGCTTTTGTTCTCAAGATGGAACTATATCTTTCTTCATGTATGGTAGAAGATGCATAGTTTTCTGGCCTCATTATCTTTACTAAAATTGCACTGTGCTTGTCTTTGCTTCTGTATCATATATCTATGCAGCTAATGGCAATGTTTATTTTGTAATATCAGGAGATCAAGGCTTTTTGAATTCCTACTACCCTGAATTTCCCAATGCTCGTGTTTTCGATCCTAGCATCTCTGAGGAAGCATTGAAATCTCGGCCTGCACCTGCTATGGAGAGACTATCCACTCTATTTAATGCAGATGTTGGTCTGTACATGCTAGCTAATAAGGTATTAAATTTTGTTTATATGCCAGCCCGCACTAGTATGATTAAAGAAAATTAATTATGCAATGACACTGTTTTGATTCTTATTATTTAAGTGATTGGTGGATAAATCTTTGTTGGACTTATGTTTTCCAGATCATTTTAATGAGAGGATCTTTGGAATTGCTAACGTTTTCTCATTCCTTATTTTATCAGTGACTGGTTTTAGGGGCTAACTGAATGGAAAAAAAACATTTGTTTTGGTTGGAACATGATGAGTTTGAGACACTGTTCAAATTATCTTTGTTATGAACTTTTCTTATTAGCTTGATTTGGTTCTTTTTTCTTGAAAATAAAATAAATGCACTCAATGAGACAGAATGCTTATAGAATGTTTTCATGAAAGTTTAGTTCTTGGTATTGTTTATATAAATTAATAATGCTGCATTGTAGAAATGATTGATTTACTGTTTCTCTTTAACATAGATCAAGAGTGTTCATTCCATTTTGCTTTGATGTCTGCTTCTTTTTGCGGGATGGTGAATTTCGATATGATTTTATGAATAGGTGCTCTTGCTGACCTTTTAATTTATTTGCAGTGGATGGTGAATGAGACTAAACTCCATGTTATTCATTACACACTTGGCCCTCTCAAACCATGGGATTGGTGGACATCGTGGCTTTTAAAACCCGTTGATGTTTGGCAGGTATGTACTCTTGTGTTTCTGAGCAATTTGTCTATTTGCATATTCGTGATTTTTCTGCAACGAGTTTGATGAATTCTAGTTCTCATTTGCAGATGCTGACATATTACATGTTAAGACTGACAAATTATGTGTTTTTCTTTGCTAATGCTGTAGAATGTCAGGGTCCAACTTGCGGAATCCCTTCCTGGTACTGGTGGAGGCAGAAACCCTAATGATGAACTTCTAGTCAAATTTTTATTCTTATTTCCAATATGTGCCTTATTGTTCTGTTACTATCGTTCATTTCTTCAGGTTAGTAATTTTTCAATTGGTTGTGACTCAATGCAAACACACGATTTCCCCCCGAACCTAGTCTTTAACTAAAGTAAGGTATATTTGATGCAGGCACGGCAACTTTGTAGAAGTTCATTATGTGATCATATCAGATATCTGTACTACCAAATTAGGTCTAATGGAGCACTTGCATATACCGGTGTTTCCACTTCCTCTGCAACTAACACCACACATCAAGTAAGCCTGCTTTCACTTACTTTTTCATGAGCGTTACTGTCTATGTTTTGAACAGAACTGATGTTCTTTTGTATATTTTAAAGCTGCTTTCTTGATGTGTTACAGTTTTATAATGGTGGACAGTTAAAGGTGCCTGCCTATTTAGGTGGACTTTCCATTGTTGTGTGTTTTCTGGCCATGTTGGTTTCTGTTGCAATCGGAATGGCAATGGTACCCCGCCAAGTGATGCCTTGGACTGGTTTGCTTTTGATGTATGAGTGGGCGTTTACAATTTTCTTTCTCCTATTTGGAAGTTATCTGCATTTGATATATGTATGGGGAAAGACAGCAGCAAATACAGTTGGATCAGTTTCCTCTCGAGACGAATCTTCTGATTATGATTCTGGAAAAGGTTTGTATACGTGATTAAAAACTTACCTGAATTTACAAAATTTTGTATTCCCAACATTCTAAGATTTAGAATTTCGTAACAATGCAGGTCACCAACGGTCAGCATCTTCGTGTGATGTTGCAGTGTGGTTTTATGGTTTGGGCATGGCATTTCTGGCTGTTGCGGTCCCATCTTTACCTTTCATTTTTGGGATAACTGCTCTATTCTTGAGGTAATCTCATATTCATATTTTCCATCAAAGTCCGAGCTCTTATTCCCATTGCTCGAACCATATCCGATAACGAAACAGAATGTACAGTTCTGACATAATGATTTTAACAGGTTAGGACTGATGGTTGCCGGAGGCTTAGTTCTAGCATCTTTTATGACATACGCTTCGGAGCACCTTGCTCTCAGGTCCTTCTTGAAAGGATATGAAGATCGAGAAACAGCAAGATCAAGGAGTTTATGTTTCTCGTGTTGACATGTCGTTACTATGTGAGTATATTATTATTGTTATGATTATTTCTTTTTCCTGGATTTGTGATCATTCAATATGCTTTTTGATTTTTTTTTACTAGTTAAAAGAGTAGATAAGTGCCTTCGTTCCAGGAGGTCTTGTTGTAATATGCTTTTCTTATTTATTGACACAACTTGATCAGTCTGATGTAATACACAATTTTGGTTATTCTAACTTGAGAAATTTAGATCTCTCTCCTCCTCACTTTCCATTTGATACTCTCATTCTTTCTTCTACCATTCATTGATTGAGTTCCATAGTTCATGTTCACTGTAAGTTTCGTGCCTTCATATGGTATCAGAGATTTGTGTAGCTATTTGCATATTTGAGGTTGCCAAAATCAAATTGCATGTTTCAGAAAAATGTAATTGTAGGACCACTTTTACTGTTTTTCAGGATTTCCACCATGCAATTTGTGAATTTGCAATGTATGGCGACTGTTGTAGTATATGTTTTCTAGGGCTGACAATTTTTTACACGATAACACGATTAATGAGTACACGATTAAACACGAAATGAATGACATAAATTTCATTTTTGTAGTGTTTATGTCATAAATAGTAATATTTGATAAAAAAATCACCGACATGATTATGACACGTCAACTAGAATTACCACCTCTAATGTTGTCTCACGAAATGACAAAGGGTTTAGCATCAGAAGTTTCTTGAATTAGTTTTTATTCGGGAATTTCTTAGATGAGAACAACAAGTCTGAGAAAAAAAATTGTGTAACACAAAGTTGAATTTTATGTATTATTATATCAATAAATATTTGCGTAAGATTGGCTGCGTTACCTTACTTGTGAAGACAAGGTGTCAGATTCCTAAATATTTCACTTCACATTCTCAAATATTATATTTAATTTAATATAATTGAATTGGAGAATATATAGAGTTATGTTATTTATATTCTTTTTTTACAAAAAAGTTAAAGGAAAAAAATAGTAACATAGAATAAAATTAAATTAGAGTTTTTTTAAAAAAAATATTTTTTGACCATACTAGGCGTATTTCGTAATACGCGTAAGCATTTTTTTTAACTTTTAAACTTTTTTTGGTTTTTAGTTTTGTTTAAAAATTTTTGTTTTCTTTTGTTATTTTTACTTGTGTTTTCAAATGAGACAATTATTTAAATGAAACACAATTATTAATTTATTATTCAATTTGACTATTCAAGAAATATATTTTATTGAACCATTTTTTAATGAAACAAAATTATTAATTTATCATTCAATTTTATTATTTGAGAAATATGTTTACTTTTTTTAAAAAAGACATAATTGAATAAAATATATTTTTTAACTAGTAGAATTGAATAAAAAATATAATTATGTCTCGTTTTTTCAAAAAATAATAAATCATATTTTTTAACTATTAAAATTGATAATAAATTATTAATTATATCTCGTTTAAAAAATTAATAAATAATATTCTAGAATCAATGTTACCTATAAGAAAACCTAACATTTAACGTGTATATACCCAAAATTATGCCGTATAATTTTGAGTGATGTTTGTATAAAAAAATATATATATTACAAACTTGTTATTGGAATTCAAACTGTTACACAATATGGTTAAAAATATGGGAAGTAGTGATTTAAAATCTGGTTTGGCCAACGATCCAAATTAAGAACCGAACCACAGGATCATTGGTTGACTGTTGGATTGTTAATCAAACTAGATAAATAATAATTATATGGAAAATAAATATTAAATATTATAATTTATGATAAAATAATTATTAAATATTACCAAAATTATGTAAATCGATCCAACTGACCGGAGCCAGTTTAACTGGCCGAGTTAACATATTTTACCAGGTTAGTGTAACTCATGTCTTTAACTTAAACATGAACCACGTTCGAGTTGCCAAATTTTTGGTCAATCGACCGGGGCGGACCATGTTTTAAAACACCAAAAGAAGAGTTCTTGGGAAAGTGATTGGGACTAAAATGTGAAGTCGAATATGATCTTTTTAATTAGGACTGATCGTGGATATGTTTGATTGTTTATTTGTCTAGACCACTTAACATAGCCAACTTATGATTTGAGGATATAACCAACTATCAACCTATCCACTCTACTAGTATATTCACTCAAACATAACTATCAAATGATAGTTTGATTTATTCAGTTTAAGTGGTCGGAGAAATAGAAAATAACATGAAACAATAATTAGTTAGAAAAATTATTCCATAATTTGTCATAAGTGCAAACTTTGAAGAATATGGAGAATGTTGGAATGTAAGGTAGGACTGAAGAATAAAAAATTTAGAGAAATTTCAATTAAATGACATTTATGCTTAGGTTCCTTTTAAAATTGGTCGAAGGTGAGTTAGTTCGATTAAGAGCAGAGTTAAAAAAAATCAAACTACAAATTAAACCATTCTTAATAGTTTGCTTTAAATCTAACTACCAATTTATTTATTTTTAATAGTTAACCTAAATTTTGATTTGATTTATCGATTTACGATCGATTTGGATGATTTAATGATATTTTTTTGATAAATCTTATATTCAACTTCAAGTCATAGTCAAATGTTATGTTTTGTTTGAGCTTGATTATATATATAACCTTAACTTAGCCTATAAAAGGGGAGTGAAGTGTCATTAAAACTATTCCACCATTGTTAATCATAATAAAAGCTCGTCTTTCAGTCATCTGCTGAGTCATTAGCCAATACAAAATTGGTAATTGATAGACTTTTATTTTTCATTCATTTCTCTTTTTTTTTTATTTCTTTTAAGTTGTCATTTTCCACTTATAAGAACACATGTCTCTCTCCCATCTTTTATTTTATATTATTATTTTTTACTCACTCAAATCTTTAATTATTATAAAGCAAAAATGATGACAATTATTTGACAGCTCGATTTTTCTGAATCATCATCCTTATCCTCTTCAAGTTTTTTTCATTGTCATTTTATACAATTTTGTTCATCCTCTTATATCTCTTCTTTCTTATATTACTAAATTATTCAATCCGGATTTTATTCATGGGCGAAACTAAAACAAGTGTGAAGATAATTTGGTTATTTTTTATTTAAAAAATTTAGTATATAATAGGTAAATACACACAATAATTTTATTATTCTCTCTTATATCGACGACAAAAAAAATATCACTATAAGAAGAAATGATAAAATAAAGATGGGATTATAAAAATAAAGACAAAAATGGTGTATCTACCTTCCTCACCCTATTTATATCTATGACTAGAATAAATTATTAATCTAAACAATTATACATTTTGCATACATTTAAGATCTAAATAAGAGTATTTTTATTCATAAATCTCTTTAAATTATAAATCTTTTTAAAAGAGTTATGAATATTTCACATTAGTATTTCATTAACTTCTCACTTATTAAACTCTCTTTCTTTACTCATAAATCTCTCATAAATTTTTACTGGAGAGTTCATTTTTATCTTATATACATCTTATTAAATAAAATTCCATAAAATGGTTTATATTGGTAAACTATTTTATGGTAACAAACCTCTCCTTATGAGGAGAAATTTGTCACATAAGCATCAAATGAGGATAGACCTCCCATGAGTTGTTAAATTTGAATCGGAACGAGCGAACCAGAATTGGAAGCTCCAATTCTGAATTGCAAATTCCGGAATCAGAGCCGGCTGTGAAACTCATTTTTAAATACCTGTTTTCCTGATAATCAATAATCTTTATATAATAATAAGAAATCATAATGAAATCAGAGTAAAATACGAGAAAATAAGAGGAGAGAGAAAACAAAACAACGTTTTATAACATTCTCG
>CANYCX010670802.1:0-30046 GCA_948193385.1 Breynia disticha f. nivosa
AATCATGCAAACTTAAAGGAAATCATCTCAACATGCATGACTATTTCCCTTTTTCTATCTCTTTCACACAATTTCTTACATAATTGCCTAATTTCTTAATGAACATCCTTAACTACCATTCTTAATTCCTTCAACCAAACTTTCTTAATGCTTTCCGCACACCCCTTTAGATCCAATTTCATAATTTACACACTCTAGCCTATGATAGATATCTTATTCTCTATTTTTCCTTTTAAAACCCTTATATATTTTTCTATCCTTTTACCTATCTCTCTCACCATTTATTACCCAATTAAATTGGCACACAAAACACTATCATTGAACTCCAAAGAAACTTACCCAAGCAACAAAATTCAGAAAAGAACTCCGATCCACAAAACCCAATCCCGTCTTTGACGTATCCGCTTTCAAACACCGATTTCAAGTACCTAAACCATGAATTAACATATAAAATTGTTACTCCTAGTTAGTACACATGTTAGGCTTTCCAACAAGCCATCACTTACTAAAATCGGAGCTAAAAGGAAAGAGATATCTGGTCGGAAAACTAGGGTTTAAGGAAAAACGGGATTTCAAAGAAACCACACAAGAAATCTTACCGATTCTCGCTCCCAGACTGATTCTGGAACTCCAGAACACTGAGGTTCCATGAAGAGCTACGGTTGCTAAGGTTTTTAAAATTTTGGAAGAGGAGGAGGAAGAAGAAACGTTTGGTAACGGTGGAGAAGAAGAGAATTAGGCTATATATACATATATTGATTTTTGAAAATGGACGGTTTTGCCCCTTTTGGCTCTTATTTCTCACCCTCTTTCTCGCTCGACTCACAACTCGATTATTATTTCCTCTAACTTAATTATTTCTTTTCCTTATAATTCTCACACCTTCCTCCCAGTTATTCTTTTAATAATTCACGAAAAATTTACTTGTATTTTCCCCCGTATTTTAAATTTAAATTTTAATTAAATGAGAAATTGAGGGCGTTACAAAGTAAATGGAGGTTTTTAGCCAAAAATTAATTATAGCGACTATCTGACGTTAAATTACATGCTTAGTGGACATAATCATACTCAGATCAGGCATATGCGGCACGTTAATGTTTAAAGTTCAACTTCAAATGATGATGTCTGACGATTCCATTCTAGTCGACCAAAAAAGGATAATTCCAATCGACCAAGAATTGCTGGTCAAGTAAACTAAATGTGAAGTAGCTACTGGAATGAAGCTGAAGATTTCCAGTCGACCAAAAAAGTGTTAGTCAAGTAGACCAAAAGCTAAAATAGCAATTGGAATGAAATTGGGAAAAGCTAGTCAACTAAAAAGTAAAAATACTAGTCTCAAGGCCACCAATTCAAACAAACTTTGTGCCTAACAACTTTATTTTTAAAAGGAGACATAAAACACAAAGTTTTTAGAAGAGAGATAGAGTTCACTATTTGAGATTCACTATTTACAAGCTTCAAGTGTTAAAAACTAAAGTGCTCTCAAAAGTTCTCTCTTGTATTCTCAAGTCATTCATTTGTGAAAGAACTTGTGCACACATAGTCTATTCTTGTTTGTAACATAACTAGTTCTATTTTGTTGAGTGTTCTAGAATAGTTCAACTTCTTTGTAAGGTTGGATTTGAGTCATAAGTCAAATTAATGTGTAAGGTAACTTGAGCAAGAAATCAAGTGTGTAATGAAGTTCTTACTAATCTTGAAAGCAAGGTAATAGGAAGAGTTTGTCAATATCCTGAGTAGGAGCTTAGGTTGTGGATATAGGTATTAAAGTTAAACCACTCTATATTGTGTGTTCTTATTGAATCATTCTAATTCTATAAAAAAGTTTCAAACTATCAATAGCTCTATTCGAAGCCCCTTGTAGAGCTATTTGTGGTTCTACAACAATCACCCAAAAAGTGAAATAGGACATGCCACAAATGAGGCAAATGATGCAAGAGATGCTTCTCAAGTTAGAGGTGAAATTCAGTGGCCCAAAGTGTGCCACTCAAATTTAATTTATAATTAATCCTAAATATTTATAATTAAGTAATTTTTGCTATAAATATTTCATGATGTATTAAATAATATCCATATCAAATCCTATAAAAATAATCTAAGAAGTAAGTGATTATACCCTTTATTTATAACCTAAAATTTCACAAGTGAAGATGTGGTAACACATCTATATGAAAATTCAAATGCAAAATAAAAATCATTACAAAATCCCATAAGTATGTAAATCCTAAAATAGTTGGTCTACAAATTATTTAAAAAGGATGGATGTCATAAAATTAAAACAAAACAGAACCCATGGACTACCACTTACCTCAAGCTAGCAATTCTGAATCTCACAAGTGGATGTAAAGTGTACATTTCACGTGAAAAACTCAACACATTGTACATTCATAGTTTCATAAAAGGAATACATGAGTAATAATACTTAGTAAGTATATAAACCAATACATCTACCTATCTGTATAAAGTATAATACAATCGTTATTTATTAACCATTGCACAATTATTAGTCCTCACTGTTAGGTAGAATTTCATTCATTCTTTTTATTTCTTTTATTTATTATTTTGCATATATAGTCTCAATATTTGCTTGTTCTTAATACATTTTCTGTCTTGTGTCATAGGTGACAAAGCAGATAAAATTAAGCAGAATTTGAACTAAGCTAGTTGATGTTCAAGAAGGAATTAACATTCTAGTCTAGTACACACTATGACCAACAGAGTACGCATGGTTGTGAACACAATGCGTACTCTTAAGCTCCAAAAATTGTGCATTGAACACAAAGAACGTGCATTCATAGTGACCATACATAGTCAGCTGTCACCACGCATAACCCACTGGAGTCGACAGACCGAAAGCTATTTTGAAGGACTTTAGAAGTGTTTAAGAAGAATCAAGGCTATTTTATACATTTTGAACACTTAATTACATTTTTAGGTGACTAACTATTTAAGCCTATTCAAAACTCTTAATTGGGACTTGGTTTTTAGATAGGAGCCTATCTCTCTCATTATCATTCTCTTTACAGATTTTTAAGATATTAGAAGTCTTCATGAGCAATAAAACACCCTTTCTAGCCATAGTTTAATGAAGTCAGATTCTGGTATATTTGTGAGAATATAACTTTCATTATTTCAATATTATTAATGCATTTCTTTTATTCTTGTTACTATTGTCTATTATTACTTTTTCATTGATTCGATTCGGTTAGTTAAATTGATTAGCGTAACAATAATCTATCAGCTAGGTGTGTAGATCAGTTATTGTGTGTTCTAACACAAGTAACAAGTTAAGGTTTTACCATTCACAAAATTGAATAATATTTACTTAAATGAATTTTGGATGTTCGCATTTGTTAGTATAGGTGAGGCCTTTATAATACTCAATATAATTGATTAATTGAACCTTTCAAGATGTCCTGAGGGTTTTTTATCAGATAAGGGAAGTAGTTTGCAAGGTTGTCCCAAAACTACCGACGGATTAAATAAACATTGGTTACTGAGTCTGTCACCTATAACTATAACTTGCATGCATTAATGATATGTATTACCTTTTGGTGTCTGTAATCGAACTACCAGAATTGATGGATATTTACCTTGGCTAGATCCTTTTCCATATTAATTTCTATATTATTGATTTTGTTTTATTTGCAAAATTCTTATTATAACCAATTTCTCTTACTTAATTGTTTTTTTAGCTTTTAACAATTAGATAGAACTTAACCAATCCCTATGGATTTGACTCTGCTCACCATTATTTAAAATTATCCTTTTGAATAGGAATTAATTTACTGGATTTGACACCCATCAAATTTTGGCATAGTTGCTAGGGTTTTATGACTAATATTTGTTTAATTGTCTTGTTTTATTTTTATTTTTATTTTTCTGTTGTATGTGTTCTTCTTGTTATATGGGTGATTTGAAATTTGATCCTGAGATTTAGAAAACTGCAAAGCAACTACAAAAAGAAGCTAAATTGTGCAAAGCACAAAAACTTCCAAAAGCACAAACCATATAGCCGGGCGAGATTTCTAATTTTGACATTGAAGTCATGATTGACAGGGATTTTTTTTGCTCACTGCATATCCAGTACGCACTCTGGATGAGTTTCTCTGCTAATCGTATAACAGCCACTCTGC
This sequence comes from Breynia disticha f. nivosa, assembly GCA_948193385.1. NCBI lineage: Eukaryota > Viridiplantae > Streptophyta > Magnoliopsida > Malpighiales > Phyllanthaceae > Breynia > Breynia disticha. Next base: position 4,137 of record CANYCX010670802.1, read on the forward strand.
GAAATTACTAACCTTTAGTTGTATCTTTTGAGCTGAAATTTGAACCAATTCAAATCCTTTCCAAATTCTATGGTCTTGAGAATGAAGATCCCAACAAATGTTTGAAGGAGTTTCACATTGTTTGTTTCAGTTTCATGCCACGCAGAGTTTTAGAAGATCAAATTAAACTTTGAGTTTTCCCTTTTTTTCTCAACAGACAGGGCTAAGAATTACTTTATTATCTACCTTTAGGTGTTATTAATACTTGGCCTAAAATGACTCATTTTTTATAGGTTCTTTCTATCTTCCCAGTGACTGCCTTGAGAAGAGAGATTTGCAATATCAGACTAAAAGCCTCTAGGACTCTTTATTTCTATTAGGAATGCTTTAGGTGATTGTGTGCCACATGTCGTCAACACGGTATTTTAGAACAATTATTTATTCAATACTTCTATGAATTACTGATTATTGAGAGAAGGATTGATACTACTTTAAATGGAGCTTTGTTGAACAAAACATCTCAGGAAGCAAGAGAGTTGAATTTTGCCATAGCCGCTGATTCACAACAATTTAATGGTAAGACTGAAATACATACACGCGGTGTCCATGCGCTATTTCTTCTCTATTGGAAATTAAAATAGATCAGTTTGCTAATTTAAAGGAAAAGGTTATATTTGTTAATGTGTTTGTGCTAACAAGGGCAATAAGCCCAAGTTTCTAGTATTTGTTATGAACAGGGACATTCGATAGATTCTTGTCCATACTTACAAGATGATGGTAAATGGAGTCAAGTGAATCATATGAAACAAATTAACGGACAACTACCACAAAGGAGATTTGATCCATTCTCTAATACCTATAATTAGGGGTGGGAACACCATCCAAACTTGAGATATGAGAATAGTCAGGAAAGAGAGAAATTTCATCAAAGAGATCAACAAGATAGGGAAGCTTCATTTAGCAACAATAATTCCTCATTTGAATAATTGGTGAAAACATTGGTGAGCACAACACAAGAAATGAAGCAAGCAAATCTTCAATTTTAACAACAAACAAAGAAATCAAATGTAACATCCTCATCTTTAAACATTTAGATTAAGAAATAATTAAACTGATTAAGTAGAATAAAAACTAAAGAGTTAATGTGAGTTGATTGAAGGTTGACATAAGTATATGAAGAAGGAAAACCAAGCCAAAAAAAGAAAAGAACAAGTTGTAGGCTTCATGTACACGCAGTGGCAATGACCACGCATAGTTAAGGTTGACAATGTGTAGTCCAAGTGTGAACAAACGCGTGGTGAAGGCTACAACATATAGTTAGGGTATGAACGTTCGTACTTTGTATGACCACACGTAGTTAGGCTTAAAGTAGGAGCTGGAGTGAATTGGAAGCAGAGAAGGATGACGAGGCTTCATTGCCTTGTCTATAAAAAGGAAAAAGGAAGCAGGTGAAGGTAATAAGGAATTGAGAAAGGAAAGAGAGCGAGGGAGCCGAGAAAGAGAGTTAGGGTTTGAAAGAGAGAGATACAACGAGAGAGAGAGAGAAAGTAAGAAAGAGAGATTTAGCAAGGGAGAGCTCCAATTGGAGCAAGCTTAGTATTTTGGAGATTTTATACGGATTAAATTGTGAATAATCCAGACTCACTGTTAAATTAAGTTATATGAATGCTTAGACCTATTAGCGTGTGGATATTGTTGGTAGATGATTTATATGTTTGTTTTATAGGTTTGATTTATATGTTTGATCATTATGTATGTTTTATATGTTTGATTACTATGTTTGATCAATGAAACCCTAGGATGAAATCCTAAGAAAGTACAGTTATACAGATGAAAACATAAGCAAATGAAAATATACAGATTATTCACAAATTATCATATTTTTATAAATATGATTAACTATAAAAGAACACGCGAATGAACACAGGCATATGATTTCATAGTCATATGATGAATTATACTGTTACATGATCACCTGATCACAATCACGTGAATGAACACATGTAATTGCTATAAGAACATATGCAATGATGACAAAAAAATACATGATAACACAGTCACGTGAATCACAGTCATATGAAAGCATATGAGTACACAAACGTAGACACATAATACTAGTGATGACACATAATGGAGGCGATGATAAGTGATGGTGGTGATAATGGTGGTGATCAGAGACAGAAGTATAAATGGAGACGGAAGTACACAAACCACATGTTCACATGTTCATATGTTCATCAGTATAACACAAAACATGTTCACTACTTCACATGTTCATATGGTTCACATGATAATAAGAAAAAAGAATACAGAGATAGTATAAAGATGATAAGATATATGTGTCCTCACGTATATAAACATAAGGGTAGAATTAAGGAAACAAATAGATATAAAAGATGATAAGTAATATAATGATTACTCACTGAGCCCACAACTCATGCAACTACAGTTTTTGTTTTAGGAATAGATAGAAGATAGTCCAACAAGTGGGTCAACTGCTGCTCCTCAGCACTTTCTCTCTCTACAACCAGATATTTGTAAAATGCTTCCGCATTAATAAGGTTAAATACATGATTATAAGTTAATAAAAAGTAGGGATGTTTTATTTTGGTGTCAGAGAAAAATGTGAAAAATTTTAATTATATGATTCAATACGTAATAAAAGTAGGGATGTTTTAATTTGGTATCAGAGCAGGGATATGATCCCTGGATAATAGGCAGAGAGGAAGTAGTAGACCCCTATGCTACAGGAAAAAGAATACTTGATTTGAAATTATATGATTCAGAATAACTTCAGTGATAGTAAACAGTGCATCTACAATGGATATAGCGGATCATTAGTGAATTTATCGCAGATGATTTAAGAATGTTACAGATTAGACTTAAGAACAGATTCAGCATTAGCTGAATATTGATTCGAAAGAGCAAAAAATGTTTATGTTATGATCAGTTTGTATTAGAGAATATTATGATTGAAGATATGTATAAATGATGGAAATGATGGAATATAGATTCACATAACAGGGAATAATATCCAACATGTATCTGGAATGCTTTTTTATGACATATATGTGGGCAATATATGTATGGTGATAGAAATATATGTTGGCAATGATTGAATTAAGAGTGATATAAGAGCATTGGTGATTATACTCATATTCACATAGTAGATGTATGAAGAAGTATAAGGAAAGGATGTAAGTTTGATCATATAGATGATTATATGAGAATCAAAATTTTGCATATGAAATAGTACATTGATAGGAATTTCGAGGACAAAATTCATTAAGGGGGAAGAATTGTAACATCCTCATCCTTAAACATCTAGATTAAGAAATAATTAAACTGATTAAGTAGAATAAAAACTGAAGGGTTAATGTGAGTTGATTAAAGGTTGATTAAGGGTTGAGATAAGTATGTAAAGAAGGAAAACCAAGCCAGAAAAAATAGCAAAGAACACATTGTAGGCTTCAAGTACACGCAGTAGCAACGACCACGAGTACTTAAGGTTGACAACGTGTAGTCCAAGTGTGAACAAAAGAGTGGTGAAGGCGACAATGTGTAGTTAGGGTATGACCGCACGTACTTTGTATGACCACGCGTAGTTAGGCTTAAAGCAGGAGCTAGAGTGAATTGGAAGCAGAGAAGGATGACGAGGCTTCATTGCCTTGTCTATGAAAAGGAAAAAGGAAGCAGGTGAAGGTAATAAGGAATCGAGAAAGGAAAGACAGCGAGAGAGCCGAGAAAGAGAGTTAAGGTTTGAAAAAGAGAGATACAACGAGAGAGAGAGAAAGTAAGAAAGAGAGAGAAAGAGATATTTAGCAAGGGAGACCATCGATTGGAGCAGGCTCAGTATTTTGGAGATTTTATACGGATTAAATTGTGAATAATCCAGACTCACTGTTAAATTCAGTTATATGAATGCTTAGACCTATTAGCGTGTAGATATTGTTGGTAGACTCACTGTTACATGATCACAATCACGTGAATGAACACATCTAATTCCTACAAGAACATATGTAATGATCACAGAAAATACATGATAACACAGTCATATGAATCACAACCACATGAAAGCACATGAGTACACAAACAAAGACACATGATAGTGGTGATGACACAAACAAAGGCGATGATAGGTGATGGTGGTGATCAGAGACAGAAGTATAAATGGAGATAGAAGATAAATTGAGACGAAAGTATAGTTACAGTTCAGTATAGAACAGTCCACATGTTCACATGTTCACATGTTCATATGTTCATCAGTATAGCACAACACATGTTCACTAGTTCACATGTTCATATGGTTTGTATGATAATAAGAAAAAAGAATACAAAGATAGTATAAAGATGATAAGATATATGTGTGCTCACGTATATAAACAGAAGGGTAGAATCAAGGAAACAAATAGATATAAAATATGATAAGTAATATAAATGATTACTCACTTAGCCTGCAAATCATGCAACTGAAGTTTTTGTTTCAAGAACAGATAAAAGATAGTCCAACAAGTGGGTCAGCTGCCGCTCCTCAGCACTTCCTCTCTCTACAATCAGATATTTGTAAAATACTTTCACATTAATAAGGTTAAATACATGATTATAAGTTAATAAAAATTAGGGACATTTTATTTTAGTACTAGAGAAAAATATGAAAAATTTTAATTGTATAATTCAATACGTAATAAAAGTAGGGATGTTTGATCAAAAGCTTGCTGGGGTATTTTAAACAACTTGCTTGTATCAAGAATTAGATTGAAAATTGAGGTAAGTTACCTACCCAACCATCTGCATACCCAGTGGATAAGTTAATGAAATCACGCTTTTTAATGGGAAATAAATTTTTTTAGCCTAAGAAAAACAGGTGGTTTGAAGAGGCCTCACGAAGATGCAAAAAAATCAGACCTTTTGTTGAAGTAGAAAAAGAGACATGTAACAGCATGTGGTTATGCCTTACTTCAAAAAACCTTCTTTTCCTCAAAGATTGATGAAGAAAAGTTTTAGTGTAATGGGAATTTCATACATTCGTTGGCAGAAAACATTATAATGGTTTTAAATGTCTAATACTTGATTATAAGACATTAAGGATTGGATCAGAAGAGAGGTGAAGACTAAGGTAATTTAGAGTACCTTACTTAGTTAGGTAAGTATAATTACAAGGGGGTTTTCGTTTATGTACTTTCATAGACAAATTATATACATGATATATTACTGTTATAGAGTATATTATATTTGATGATATTATTGGATAATGAATGATAGAGAATTCTTAGTGTGAGTTATGAAGTGGTGTGAAGGGTAACATTACCACCAAAAATTATATTCAAAGTGTTAATTAGATGAATGATTTGATGTGCATTTCTTATTTTGATTGATATGAATAGAGTATATGGCTTTGAATTGAATAAATATATTTATTGTATATGTTCATTGATATAGAAGCAAAGTAGAGCAATGGAGTGGTAATCAATTATCCTAAAGATTAATCAAAATTTAATTATGTATAAGGTTTGTCATTATGTGCATTTATATGGTATGGAACTTAATAGAGGATTGTGACCACTCGTTAGGATCTAAAGTTTACAAATCTATGGATTTAGAGTTAACAGCATGTGACATGATGACTTCATTTTATGGAAAATTATACTTACTAAGTATATAGCTTATTAAATTGTATTTTGATTTCAAGATCAATGGATTAGTGTTGATATGTGGACTAGTTAGCAGATTCTATGGAATCACAGGTTTGCTAGGTGTTGTCAGAGCAACCCACTCTATCACATCATTTTGCATTGTATAGTTGTGTGATGTACATAGAAAATTGTGTGTTAAATATTTTATACGTAAACTAAAGTTTGTATGATTTTTGTGCATTGACAAAACTGTTAATGCATCATGATTTAGAAATGAGTAGTTTTAATTAACGATAATGAATTAACACTGACATTGAACCTGATTCGTGTCTCATATATAAAGTAGTGCAGGTGTCTTACTGGTCGTGTGAAAATGATTTTTAAATCACATGGATAGGTATAATCATGTGAGATATTTGTGTAAGTTTTTAATGAATAACACAGTGGTTGTGTCTAATAAAATAAAAGGTGAATAAAGGTAACACAGGCCTTGTTGAGGCTGTGTTACCCTTACACAGGGTCGTGTTGAGACTGTGTTATGTATAAAAGAAAAAAAGGTAAACGCTTTTGAATGTTTTCCATGAAAAAATGTACTGAGATGTTAGAGATTAATAATAAATGTTCAAGATTATAAAGAATGAATAATTTTTAAAGTATGATTGTTATCAAAGAGAGAAAATAGCAAGAATTACAAGTTTAAATAATAATAAATAGAGTAATAAAGATATTAGATTAGAATGTTTTATTTTTGTATTAGAGCAGAAGATGCTCATTGAGATGTGTTTATTTGCATAATATTGTGTGAATTTTTTCCTAAATATCTGCATTAAAGTTGCTTCATTCATTGAATAGGAAAATATGGAACATATGCATAGTTCATAGAGGAGAGAGGATACATGTGAGCTCGAGTATTCAATAGAAGAGCCATATGCACCTAGATATCTGTAATATTCTCATCCCGATAATATATATTAATTTAATAAACACATAGACTAAGAATAAATCAAATATTTTATTGTTTTGAGATATGTTATAATTATATTAAGGAAGAAATGTAAAAATAAATAAATTTAGAATTGTATTACAGGTAGCAATGTTTATAAAATAGAGTTAGAATTCTACGTATGAGTTTAAGTGCTCAGAACAGTGGATGTACTAATAGCACGATGTCGTGCTCCTAGGTAAATTATGAGCACGCTTGTGTTGGATAAAGGCATAATCATGTTTCTAGACAGTGATTTTCAACACGGTGGTCGTATTGTTGGCCGTGTGAGTCAGCACGAGCAGTGTTAAAGTCGGCACGACTCTGTCGATCTGGCAGTTTCTCGTAAACTTAGAAAGTTAAAGCATGAGGTGGAAATTTAAGGAAATAAAAAGGAAGCTGAATAAGAAGGAGAATACAAAGAGCAGAGAGAGACGAGAGAGAGAAGTGAGAAAGTGAGAGAAAATAGATTTAAGAGAATCAAACACTAAAAATAGCTAGAAACATACGATCAAGCATAGGATCGAATTGGAGAAACAAAAACTAAGCAGGAATCAGAATCCACGGCGTAAAAGGTAAGTAAATTTACAAAAATATTCAGAAATTATCGTTAATTTAAGGAGAATTCAGCTTAGAACTAAAAATTCCTATAGATTAACAAAATTGGAAAGTTACGAAATTTAGTATACAATCATGCATATAAGTATTTCAATTATATTGGTTGTCATAAGAGGTTTTATATGATTGTATAGGACGACAGACTAGACGAGTAGAGCAAGATTAGAGCTTAAGATACTCTGAGTACTTCAGTTAGCAGGTGAGTAATCTAACTAACTTTTAAATGCAGTTAAATACATATTAGTCAATCACAATGAATGCTTTTATATATTGATATATATATGTAGTTATGATTAAATGAATAAATATGATCAAAAATTAGACAGGTACATAGAATGCGAATTTATTCACACAGGTGCGTAATCGTACAACCAGCGAATACGATCGAAAATTATGCTTATGATTTTATACAAGTTTGCAATTTATATTTCAGCGATTGTGATTGATTATCTGATTGTTATAGATATTTGATATTGGAGAAGATTTGATATTGGCGGAGATATATGATTGATTAATTAGGAGATGAGTGGATATAGGGAGATGAATGGAAATAGGATATGAATAAGGAGATGAGAAGAAATAGGAAATGAATATGGAGATGTGTGGATTTTGTATTATATGATTGATTGAATTATTGAAATGATTCATATGATTTATGATTCATACAATTTCTATGAATATGCAAATGAACATTAAAAATTACTATTTGTATGATCACAGTGACTATGAAAATGAATACTATGATTTGTTATTCATATGGCTATAAAGAATCAATATATGATTATGAAAATATGAATTACGTTTATTAATTAATAAATGATTACTCATTGCAACTCACCAATGTGCAATTTTTATATTTTGTTTTAGGTTCAAACAAGTATTTAAAAGTTATACCTATGAGAATATCGGCAGGTAGGTCATTGCCGCTCCCAAACACTCTCTCTCTCTCTACATTCAGTCATGTTTTGGTTATAAATATGTACATATATATAGCTGCATGTTATGTGTGTGATATGATTACATGATATATGACAGTACGATATGGAGATATTTAGATGATAGATAGATCGAGGTGTATGTTGATATTTAGTATATATGTATGTTGGATTTTGGAGTTATGTTATATACATGGTTGAATTCAAGATGAAAGTAGATATGTATACAGATATACAGCAGATGCACACGAATTGTGCATAACAATATGAACACCGTGTTGCAATTGAACAGGGAGCATGCCAGTATAACATAGGACCATGCCTATGGGGCATGTTACATTAAGACGGGTTGTGTTCTAGATCGTGCCACGGGTCATGTTCTAGATCGTGCCACGGCTCATGTTCTAGGTCGTGTTTAATACTATCATATGTTAAATTGACTCGTAATTGATAAGTAAATATTACATAAATAACAAAAATAGTACATGAATAATATTAAATGAAATTTTTTTTTGATTAATCTGTAATTAAGTTAATAAAGATGTTAATTACATGATTAATAGACTAATTATTTTAGGGTATTATGTTTTAGTATCAGAGCAAGGATAAGATCCCTAAGGAGTGTTGGGTATGTGATTCATGACATGCATTATTGTATGTATTGTGTGAGTTGTGCACTAAATTATTCTTATTTTTACATATAGGACACTATGCCTCATCCCAGACAGCCATTACAAAGAGAGGGAGTAGCAGACCTCCAGGATACTGTGCAGATGTCACATGCTGCCTCATATTATTAGCTATATGGTCAAAATCATCCACAGTACTAAGATCCAACACATCTACCCAATAGTATTATCCTATCTATAGAGACCCACTGATGAACATATAACAAATACAATCTAAAAACTCCAAGGAATTAAAAAGTCTGGGGCAGTAGAGTTTAAAGGAATTAGAGAGAATTGAGAGCGCATTTGACATGATTCAAACATTACCAAAAGATATGTTGGATTTTCCAATATCACTGCTACAAGTAGATGTTTATAACTTATGGAAGACAATTCCACATGCTAGAGAATTCCTTTCAATATTTACTTGGGATGAATTTTTTAGGGAATTCATAAGAAAATACATGCCAAAGGTTTACACAGATGTTGAAAAGAACGAGTTTCTTGCTCTAAAGTAGGGAAGTATAAATGTAGAAAAATATGAAATGAAATTTACATAGTTGTCATACTATACTGCTACTCTCATTCCTACTAAGAAGGAAAATGTGGGAAATTTAAGGATGGATTGATAAGAACATCCAAAGACAAATTATTAGAATTGAAATGAGAGACTATATAAATCTGAGAGATGCTACAGATAAAGCATAAGAACTTCTAAAAGATGATGATGAGAAAGAAAGCAAACTAAAGAGAGAGATTCACACTGGAAATTAAGTAGACCCAGAAAAAAGACAAATATATTCCTACTCAAAATGCATATAGAGGATATACCAAGTCTCAACCTCAACCTCCTCCACCACAAATGTCTTGTGGCAGAGGTTTTGGAAGGGGTACGATAGAGGAGAGTAGTAGTGTAGCATCAGCTGTAGAGATGACCAGTCAGTATGCCCACAGTGCCAAAGGAGGCATACAAGAGACTGGAAAATGACAACTGGAAATCGTTATTACTATGGTCAGTAAGGAAATTTTATGAGAAATTATCCTAAAAGATTTAACAAAGGAGAGATTGGAGGATATTTGACTTAATCACAGTCATCAATACAAATTAGTGACCCGATGTCTATAGCCAGTGGTAGCTGAGGCAAGGGCAGAGGACAGATAGTAGATCCATCATCTAGCCAAGGAAAAGAAGCATTAGGGACTTAGTTGCAGGGCTAGGCTAGAGTTTTTTTCATTTTTAGACAAGAAGCTATTAACACCCTAGAGGCTATTATTGGTGAGTTATCTTTATTTGATATAGTTGTTTATGCACTTATAGATCAAAGTTCTATGCATTCATTTACTGTATCTAGAATAATAATATAATGAAAGTAAAACTTGAATCATGGACCCACAGCCTGGGAGTCAATACTCCTTTGGGTGAAACTATATGGGTTCAAACAGTATATAAGAAATGTATAATAAAGAAACATAATGTAGAATTGCCAGCAAATCTAATCCTATTAAATTTAAACTATATGGCTAACACAACATCATGCCAAGGTAGATTGTTTTACAAAAGATGTAATAATTGAACCAGAAGAACAAAAAAAAGTAATATTTTATGGAGAAAGAAAGTTGTTGCCTAGTTGTTTAATGTTAGCTATGTAAGGATGTGAACCTTGTTTGCTGCATGTGGTTGATAGAACGATAATGTATGAAAATGTAAAAGTAATAGAAATAGTAAAATAGTACCCAAACATATTATCAAAAGATTTATTAGGATTATCACCTAATATAGAAATGAAGTTTACTATTGAGATAATTTCTGATACAACACCAATATCAATACAACCATACAAAATGACACTAGCTAAATTGTAGGAGTTAAAGAAACAATTACAAGAGTTACTTTATAGAAAGTCTATTCGATCGAGTGATTCACCTTAGGAAGCATCGATATTAAAAAGAAGAAAGATGGAACCCTCAGGTTGTGTATTGATTATAGAAAACTTTATCAAGTAACAGTAAAGAACAAATATTTGTTACCTCGAATAGATGATCTACTAGAACAGTTGTAAGGTGTTACGATATTTTCAAAGATTAACTTACAATCTGGTTACCATCAATTAAAGATAGCACAGGATGACATTCTGAAGAATTCTTTTCAAACCAATATGGTCATTTCGAGTTTTTAGTCATGCCTTTTGGTTTGACTAACGCTCCAGTAGCATTCATGACACTAATGAATAAGATATTCTAGTATTTTCTTAATTAGTTCATGATTGTCTTTATTGATGATACATTGATAAATTCTAGGAACATCAAGGAACACAATGAACATTTACAGATAGTATTGCAGATAATAAGAGAAAAACAGTTATATACAAAACTTAGTAAATGTGAGTTCTGGTTGGATCACATGGTCTTTCTAGGACACATGACATTAGGACAAGGAATATTTATAAATCTAAAAAAGATTGAAGCAATGCTAAAGTGGGAGCCTCCTAAAACAGTCACAGAGGTACATAATTTCCTTAGTATGGCTGGATATTATAGAAGATTTGTTAAGTGATTCTCGATTATAGCAGCTCCACTGACCAAATTACTCAAAAAGAATGTATCTATTCAGTTAAATGAACAATTTTAGGAAAGTTTTAATGAATTAAAACATAGATTAAACACAGCTGCAATTCTTACAATACCTACAAACACAGGAGGATTTGTATCATATAATGTTGCTTCGTATCAAGGATTAAGGTGAGTACTTATACAGAATGAAAATTTTATTGCAAATACTTCTAGACAACTTAGACCACATGAAAGAAACTATCTAGAGCTTCCTACAATAGTGTGTGCTTTGAAGGTATAAAGACATTATCTATACAGGGAGACATTTTAGAGTTTTATAGATCATAAAAGTCTGAAATATTTGATGATCCAAAAAGAGAGCTAAACATGAGATAGAGAAGATGGTTAGAGCTACTAAAAATTATGATTACACAATTGATACAATCCAGGAAAAGCTAATATGGTTGCTGATACACTCAACAGAAAATCCAGTGTTTCTTTGTCTAGCTTGCAATTAACACCAATGACCAATTTGCTACATAACATCCTCGTCTCGAAAACACATAATTAATGCAATAATTAAAATATTTAATAAAAATAGGAATTTATGTGATAAAATGACAAAAATAAATTATTAGAAACAAGTTTAAGGAAGGTTAAAAGAAGGTTGATGTTAAGTAAACAAAGAATCAAAGGAAGCATCAAAATCGAAAAGTACAAGTGGTGGAGGATGGAAAAATGCATGGTGGGCACGAGCACGCATAATCCACATCCCACCACGCGTAGTAGACTGTTTTGGTGAAAAAATATAAGTTAGAATGATCGAGAAATCGAGTATAACTTTCAAGATTCAACTCAAAGCAAGAGAGGAAAGGGAAAAGAGAGAGGCGAGGAAAGAAAGAGAGATTTATTGAGAGAGATAGAGATTTTAGGAAGGGAAAGGATTCGAGTTATCGAATCGATCGAAATCTCGAGCCAAAAATCTATTAGTAAATTCGAAATAGGTAAAACTCGAAGTTTTCGTAAATTTTTATGATTTTTACTATTGAAAGCTTTGAGTTTTCTTGAAGGGATTATTGAAATAATTAGAGAAATGAGATAGAATTGATTTAAATTTAGGAATTTAAGATGTAAAATGAATTCGAAAAAATTTTAGGGTTAGGTTTAGGGTTCGTAAAGTTGAGTAGAGAAAGTAAGAAATTTTTAAGGCATGCATTATAATTATTGTTATATAGAATCTTATAGAAAGATTTATATATGGTTTATATAGGATGACAAACCAGACGATCAGGGCAAGGTTAGAGCACTCAAAGGTCTGAGTATTTTAGTTGAGAGGTGAGTAGTCTAACTCGCTTAAATATATTAAATATGCAAATTTAAATATGATATTGATTAAGTGCTCGAATTTAAATATGAATTGTGATCAAATGCGATAAAATGGTAAAATGTGGAATTGGTATAAAATTGGAAACGAATACTTTTACATTATCGAATTGCAAACAGGTACGATCGAAATGAGAATTCAAACAGGTACAATACAGTACGAATGATATGATTGTATGTTTCGATTACAGTTGATGTGATATGGTGTTCATATGATGAGGTGTGGATTGGTGATATATGATCGATCATACTTAGAGGGGTTTATATTGTGGAGGAAGAGATCCTTTTATAGGAACATTTATGTTGAGGGGTTTATACAGTACATTGTTATGTTACTGTACAGATAATCGATTACGTTGCTTGATAAACAATAGAACGTACAAGAGTATTATCATATTATTTAAAGAAAGAATAATCGTGAATGTATATGGCTTATTATGTTACGTTTATTTGTTATTATTGATAATGGATTTATATAATCAATTGATGACTTGGCTAATTTAATGACTATTCACTGAGCCCGCAACTCGCGCAATTGCGATTTTTGGCTTCAGGATCTAGTAGAGAACAGAGATAGAGGTTTATACTTGACAGGTGGGTCGACTGCTTCTCCCGGACTATTTTCTCTCACCTCATCAGAGCTGGGCCTAGGATATTTTGAGTGGTGTTGCATGTTATGGTTGTACATACAATATGTTTTATGATGGATTGGTACAAACACTTGTTTGTTGTGATTGATGATATATATATATATATATATATGAGTTTGTTGCTGTTTGAGATCTATTTGATTGCTGAGGTGTGTGTTGCTAGATTTAATGATGATTGCCTGAGAGTAATTGTTGCGTTAAGAGTGTTTTTGCAGGATTGGAACATTGAATTATGGGTATATCCAGGTTATAGCCGTTATATAGCAATTCTATGTAAAGTATGAACTTGCATAATAAAGAATATAAGGGTGTATTAGCTTAACACAAAGCTTTTTCCATACATGTGTTAACTATTACGATCGATATTCTGAGTGTATAACAAAATAACTGTAAACTGAATATACGACACACTTGTATGTATGATGAACGATGGTTAATGACAATGAATAACCTGAACATGATCAGAAAAGTTCTTAAAGATTATGAACTTAAATAGTAAGAAGACTCATTAATAAATTATTAAAAAGGTAATACGAACAGGATGTTTTATGCTAGCTCAACAAAATTTGAATACAAAGTTAAAAATATTTGAATCAGGAGTGTTGATAATGACATGGGTTGTTAAAATGATGTTATTATAGAAGATACAAGCAGCACAAAAAGAAGATGATGAGTGCATAAAAATAATTGAAAAAATTGATCAGTGTGTAGAGACATTGTTTTAGTTGGTTGATGAGTTGATTATGATAGGATCTTGAGTATGTTACCATATGTAGATGGAATCAGATAGGATATACTGGATGAAGAACATAATACTCCATATATTATGCATCCAAGTATGACAAAGTTTTATCATACCCTGAAACAACATTAAACATGAGAAGAGATGTAGCAGAGTTTGTATCTAGATGTTTAGTATGTCAGCAAATGAAAGCTAAACATCAGGCATCGATAGGTAAACTTTAGTCAATACCTATTCCAATCTGGAAGTAGGAAAGGATAATTATGGATTTTATAATAGGATTGCCATGTACACATTATGGAAAAGATGCAAAATGGGTGGTGTTAATAAATTAACCAAGTCTGCATATTTTTTACCTATCAAAGTTGGGTCTAGAACAACTAGGAGAGTTATATATACGAGAGATAGTCTGATTATATGGTGTTTCTATATCCATAGTATCAGATAGAGATCTAAGGTTTATCTTCAGATTTTGGCAAAACATTATAGAGTGCCTTAAGTACTAAATTGAACTTTAGTACTGTTTTTCATCCTCAGACAGATAGGCAGATTGAAAGAACTATTTAAACACCGAAAGAGATGTTATGATCTTGTATATTATAATTTCAGGGTTTTTGGGATAGATACGTACCATTAATTAAATTTTCTTATAATAATCAGTGTCATAGTAGTATTGGTATGACTTTATATGAAGCTCTTACTAACAAAAATGTAAAATTCCAGTATACAGGGACAGAGAAGGAACAAAATTTTTTTAAGGACCTAAACTTGTATAGAAAACCATAGAAAAAGTAGAATTGATCAAAAGTAAGCTAAAATCTACACATGATAGATAGAAGAGCTATTATGATCAGCACATGAGAGAAATGGAATATACAGTTGGTAAGAATTTTTTTATAAAGTATCTCCATGGAAAGGCATAATGAGATTCAGAAACAAAGGAAAGTTAAGCCCCAGATACATTGAATCATATGAGATTATAGAGTGGATTGGTCATTTAGCATATAGATTGGCTTTACCTATAAATTGGCTCAAATTCACGATGTATTTCATGTAAGTATGCTTAGGAGATATAGATTTGATCCTACACATGCCATCCAGAGTCAGATGTACAGATCATAAAAAATTTGACTTATATAGAAGAACCAGTGCAACTAGTGGATCATAGAATTAAATAGTTGAGAAATAGATGGATTCTTATGGTTAAAGTTCTTTGGAAACATCATGATATAGAAGAGGCTACTTGGGAGACAGAGGACCAAATGAGAAGAGATTATCCATCTATTCACTAGAATGTTTAAAATTTAGTTATTTACATTATATATAGACAAAACATGCAAAATAGTAAACATACAGACAAAACGTATAGATAAGAACTAAAAGAATAAAAGAATCAATGACAGAAATGCCTATAGATTGAGGGAATTGGAAAGTTAAGAAATTTGGTATACAATCATTCATATAAGTATTTCGATTACGTTAAATTATATTGGTTGTTATAGAAGGTTTTATATAATTACATAGGACGATAGACTAGATGAGTAGAGTAGGATCAGAGCCCAAGATACTCTCAGTACTTCAATTTGCAAGTGAGTAATCTAACTCACTTTCAAATATAGTTAAATACAGATTAATCAATTGCAATGAGTGGTTTTATATGTGCGTGTGTGTGTATATATACATACACATATACATACATATGATTTTATACAGGTTTGCGATTTATATTTCAGCAATTATGATTGATTATTTGATGGTTATAGATATTTCATATTGGCAAAAATTTGATATTGTCGAGATTTTATATTGGCGGAGATATATGATTGGTCAATCAAGAGATGGGCAGATATAGGGAGATGAGAGGAAATAAGATATGAATAAGGAGATGATCAAAAATAGGAAATGAATACGGAGATGTGCAGATTTTCGATTATATGATTGATTGAATTATTGATATGATTCATATGATATATGATTCTTTCAATTTCAGCGAATATGCAAATGAACATTATAAATTACTATTTGTGTGATCATAGTGAATATAAAAAAGAATAATATGATTTTTTTATTTATATGAATACAGAGAATCAATATATGATTACGGAAAATATGAATTATGTTTGTTAAATAAGAAATAATTACTCATTGAGCTCGCAACTTACATATGTGAGATTTGTATTTTTTTTTAGGTTTAGATAGGTAGCTAGGAGCTATACCTGCAAGTACATCCATAGGTGGGTCAGTTGCCACTCCCCAGCACACTCTCTCTCGCTCTACAATTAGACATGTTTTGGTTATAGATATGTACATAAACATACAACTGCATGTTATGTGTATGATATGATTACATAATATATGACTGTTGTGGAGCTCAAATTTTTAATTTAAATATCCCCAAATTTGCGCCCCATTTAAATAATATAAGAAATAAAGATAGAAAAGATAAAATCTCATATACAAATATATGCCGAATTCGGACCCAAATCCATTTGTCACAAAATACACAAACCAGCGGAAGCAAAATATCATATATACATATATGTACATGTCTATACAAAACAAAAGCTGAATAAAACACTGGAGCTGGACCTTGTATAGTAAATCCGATATGCCTCTAGTCAACAGCTCACAAGTCCGTGGCAGCTACCTACGATCTGCACCACAATTCAATATTCAAATAGGTGAGTATTCATAAATACTCAGTAAGAGGAAATCAAAATATTGAATAAATAAAGTGCAGGAGAATAGCACGAGGTCATTATGGATGAACATGAGGACATGCTCAACAACTATCCCAGTTGACACGTCGTGCCAAAACAAACACGAACTGTGTTCATATAATACAAATCTAGGTAATACGATCGTGCTACTTTAGCAACCAAATAACCCATCAAACTCTGAATTCAACTAGTTTTCAACAAGCTTACATAATCACAACTATCCAAAAGCAAGTATATAAGCTCACCTTCACACTTAGGATTGATTTTGGCAAGAAATGGTGTTATTTCGATCCAAACACATTGCTAAATAGAGTTTAGGGTTTTTTGAATTGACCTATTTGCTTCCTTTCTTTGTTTTTGTGAATGAAATGAATCAGAAAAGATTACTCAATATCTTTCCAGCCAACACGACCTCGAGCATGGGTCGTGCTACTTCGTCGTGCCGTGAAATCTCAGCACGAGTTCTGGTTTTGTCGTGCATGGTATTGTTCTGCATTTAATTCAACACGAGAAAGTGCTAATTTTCCAGGATGAGCAGGGGCTTGTGCTAATCATCCCCATGAGCACGAGGGCGTGCTCATGGTCGTGTTGTCTGCTGATTTTTCCAAATATTTCCTAAATCAATCCGATTTGATCCAAATAAATGAAATTTTTATTTTATTTTAAATCCTACAATTTCCAGGATGTTACACATCATCTTGAGTAGAGAAATCTACTCGCTCTTCTTTTCGCTAGAATAAGGTTCGAGTGTCATGAGTGCAAGGTTGTTCTCTTATCTCCTCTAACCATCATCTTCTTTATTACTCCATGTGGCTATGTATGCTTCTTTGTTTCTTTTTTGCTTTTTTTTTCTTATGTGGGAGTATTAATGAAGGCAATCTACAATTTTTTTGATGATGACCTATCCTTCCACAATTGTAGCAAGTTTCATCTTTTTTCTTAGGATTTGGTGATGAACTTCTCTTATAGATTCCCTTGGACTCTTTTTTTAATTCTTTCCTTCTTATTTCAAGAAGTGCCTTGTATCTCCTTATATTCTTAGCAGAAAGGGCTACTTCTTCATGTTCTTCCAAGTCTCCATTCTCATCATCACTCTCCTTATTGGATGCCTTGAGAGCTAGTCCCCTTGCTTTCCTTGGGCATGATTTTGAGTCCCATTATTTTAAGAACTATTTTATAGTTTAAGAGTGACCCAAATAAAGACTAAACTCTAGCTTTCTCAAATCTTTGAACTCCATAATTGTCATTACAGTTGCATTCCATTGCTTTGAGAGTGATCTCAATATTTTATTCACTCTATCACTCTCTGGAATAGGTTTTCCATATGACACCAATCCATTTGTAATCTCTGCAAATCTATCTAACATGGAAGTGATTCCATCACCATCCTTTGTGGTGAAGTGTTCGTAATCATGGAGAAGCATATTGATTTTGCTTTCTTTGACTTGTGTAGTACCTTTTTGTGTGACTTAAAACCTCTTCCATATTTCGTTTGCATTATCATATGAGGCCACTCTATTTAGATCTTTTGGATTCAATGCACAATATAACATTTGCATAGTGATGCGTGCATAATATGAGAGGATTTTTCATAACATAGTTGTGTATTACACGTGCATCTTACCTAAATTTCCCCAAAAAATCGCATTTAAAACTGCGTTTAATTGAAAATGTCTTTTTAGTTTTAATATGATATTTACGTGCAGAACAATTCATATCTTTATTGATTATCAACTGTCTCTTTATCGAGATGATTCTTCACTCAATAATTTATATATGCTATGATTTGAGACAGATTCGCTGACAGGTTTGCTTCTATTCGGAAGAGAAACGGGATTGAAAAGTCCCAACACGCTCGTGCTGCCTCAGCATGAGCTGTGTTGACCATTATTCAAGCCTGGAATCTACACACGACCCATTTGTGAGAGCACGACAGGCATGCTGAGTATCTAAAGTTCAGCACTAGCTATGTTACTCAATATGATGACTGTGCTAAATTATTTTTGGCACGAGGCATTTGCGACACGTGTTGACACCATGCCATTTGATTAAAATCACAGAGCACGACTCGTGCCATTGTCATTACACCCGTGTCAAGCAATAGAACAGTGTGTTTAGCAATAAAGAGGGATTTTTAAGGGTTTTAAGGGAGTTTTGTGGTTGCATCTGTAGAATAAGTAGTTTTTAGGGGTTCTTAGGCTCAACCCTTTAGAATTTATGCATTTTTCATTTGATTTACATGCATTATTTCAATTCCATATCCAAATTTACATTTCAGTTACATTCCACTTGAGTTTCAGCGTTTTAATTAGTTTAAAATCAATTTTTGATTTCCATTATGTTTTATTGCAGGATTTGCATTAGGTTTTGCTTGGGATTTGCTTAGGATGTAGTTTCTTCATGTTTTACGTTGCTTTCTTTATGTTTCTTGCACATTTAGTGTTTTGGCCAAATTTTATTCATGTTTTTGGATTGATGTTGTAATGCCCTAAAAATTGATAGTATTAATCTATATGGAAAATAGATTAAAAACAGAATTGAATCAAAAAGAAATCAGAAAAGTGCAGAAAATAGAAGATGAGCACGGGCACGAGCACGACTGTGCTGATGGGCATGCTCATCATTCTAGAAATTGATCAGCATGATCACGTTCATGACCTGATTGCAACTCATGCTGAAAAAGCAAGGCATGACCATGAGCACAACCTGTGCTACAGGTCATGTCGACTGGACAATTTTAAACAGAATATTGAATGAACACTATTTCATTGATTTTCAGAGCAAAAATGAGAGGGAAGTAGGTGAAAACCCTAGAAAGGTCTAGAGAGTGTGATTGAGCAAGGAGAAACCAAGTTCCTTGCTAGGAATGAAGATATGTGCTATTGATGGTTATTGAGGATTCTAAATTGATGATGGAGGAATTAATTTAAGTGTTAAATAGTGTTAAATAGTTGAAATTTAGTTAGTTGAATCCTTCAGAATGAATTAGAACACTTAAGTCATGATTTGAATGGGAAAAGTAAGATTCACAGGGATGTGAACCTAAGTGAGGAATAAAACAGGGATTCAAGTACAAAACTGTGTAGTAATTATTAAGGATGTTTACCTTATTGCATAAAGTACTTAAATCGTAATAAATAACGATTACTTATGCATTAACTACTTTGGTAAGTATGCAAAATCACTTACTAAGTACGAAAATACTCACCCGTGTGTGTTGTTATTGATATTGTGCAGATCGTAGATAGCTGCTTTCGACTCAAAGACCTGCGGTAGATCAGAGTACAGCGATACGAGACCAGAGGTTGAGGCTCTAGATTTTTTTATTTTGGGATTTTTTATCTTGTACATATTTGTACATGCTTGTATATACATGCATTTCAGTTTGAACTTGTTTTCAAACTAACTACAGCTTCCACGTATTTCTATTTTGATGTCTTTAAAATATTTGGGCCGAGTTTTATAATTGTATGTATTTTAATTTTTCTCTCCTCCATATTCAAGTAATTATTATATTATTTTATGAAAAGATTTAATTATTCAGAAATAAAGGATTTTAAAAATGAGCCTCATAGATGTTAGATTGGATTTTTGTGTTTTCATTGAAGTGCCTTATGTTTTGAATGATTTAGATGTTAGTTTGAGTAGTTTAGTGTTGGATTTATACTTTTCATAGTTACTTTACTTGTTGAATGAAGCTTTTACATTTAACCTTATTGAAATTTCATGTTTTGATTTACTTTTGATATCTTTATTTTGATCGCTTTGTATTGATGTCATTTTTGTTTGCGCAATTTAGTTTCCATCGCTTAATTTTAGTTGATTGCATTTACAATTATTGCATTTTAAGATTAGTCACATTTAAATTCACATAGTTTAGTTTAAATTGAAATCAACTTTTAATTCGGTTGTACTTTTAATAAGCAACAATTACTCACATGACATTTAGCTATTTTCTCTAGATAATAAGGTCGAGTATTATACTTCCCTTATTACTTGACTACGCGCACTTGCGCACATTTTCGTCACTTAGAGTTATGACGCATCAATAGCCTTTTAGTTGGATTGTTCTCCTTTCGAGTCCTCATTGTTGTATTCACTTTCCCTTCTGATTTCTTCATTTGTTTTTCTTGGTATGTTGGGGATGATTGCAATTACTTTCCAAATCTTTGTATTTTAAGATTTAAAGAAGATCATCATCCTCTTCTTCCACATGATGTAATTAGAGCCATCAAAGAATGGAGGTCTATTGGTAGCATATTCATAGTTCACATTGTTCCCACCAAAGTTCAATGTCATCCTTGGTCTTCAACTCTTGGGATGTTAGTCCATTAGATTAGGTCCTACTTTGATACCAACTCTAGGATAAAAAAAAGGAAGGGGTTTAAATCTTTTATCTTTCCAATTTATGGCTTCTTTCTAGAATTAATGTGAACACTTGATGTAAAGCTTGTAGAGAAGAAGAATCAACACAACAATTTAGAGTGATTCGACACAATCTTGCCTACTTCACTACCTTAGCACCACTACTAAGGATTTTCAACCCTCCACTATTATTTTATTTTACAAAGCACTTTCTAGATAAGTGGAAACTTGTACACAAATTCACTTTCAAGACAAGTGAGAACTCTATAACACTTTTTCTCAAACAAAAGGTAAAACAACGAACAACAATCTAGCTATTCTATGCTATAGTAATTGCTACACAAAGCCTATACAATGAGTCTATCACTATATCAATTCTACACAAAATCACAATTTGAAAAACTCATTTGTATCGATCTTCAATGGTCGATTTGAATTCTTGCTCAAATGCTTGCAAATTAATGTAGATTTTGTTTTTAATAAATTGTTTGTTGTTTCTAATCTTGTTATTGTATCTTCAGCTCATAAATGAGGTCTTTTATACTCCTCTCTTGAGTTTTTGGTTGTTAGACACATAATATGTCCGTTGAAGCTTTAAACTCCCTTATAGTTAATGTTCTGTCAGACCCGTTAACGTACATTTGAATCCATATTAACATATGCTACACATAATAACTACGTTGTTTGCTCCTTGTAACATACGTTAGGTATCTGTCCTAGATTTTATGTCATCTCGTCAATTTGAGTAGAGTGCCTATCTTGAAAGTGACACATTAAATTTCATGCAGTTACGACTTGAGAGACACTAACGTATACTTACCTTATATAACATACGTTACCATGTTTGCAAATTTAAATCTGGAATTCCTAGGGGTCAAAACAACATGGGTTAAGAACCCTTAATGTACGTTACTTTACAATGTAACATGACTTATCTGATAGCCTGCACACTGGGTTTTCTTCATGAATAACATATCTTAAGCCAGACATAACGTACGTTAATCTTGTGCAAAATATCACACTTAACCTGTAAAATCAATCTTTATCACTTTAAAGAATTAACACATTACCAAAGATAAGTAGGGACTCAAATGTTGATCACTATTGATCCAATACATTCAACTTATCAATTGCAAACTTTGAAGACATCTTCTTTTCAGCAAGAATAATCCCTGACACTGACACCAATTGTCAGGAAATTATGCGATAAAGGTAATGCGAAAACAAGGAAGACAAAAGGCATTTACGTGTTTCGGTCAATGTGAATTGCGTCCACAATTAGAGAACAAGTTATTCTATTATTCAGCCACCAAAAAATTTATAAGAGAAAAGTACAATTCACTATATATAAGTCTGACACAAATCTTATTTTATATCTAGTATAACTGTACTACCCAAATAGAATACTTAACCAAGTCAATACTTCTAATGACTCCAAATCTCTTTAGGAAATCAATTCAACCTAATAACATGAATGACACGAATTTAATTCTTATAATGTTTATGTCATGAATAATGAATTTTAATAAAAAAATCATTAACATGATTACAATCTGTCAGCTCGAATTGCCACCCCTACAATGAGTTTAGGGATAATCAGGCTGGAATTGATGACTTCCACCATGTCAAGGTGACACTGTACTGCTGAGTTATATCTCTCTCTCAATCACAACAAGAAAAATGGGAATTTTCGACAACCAGTTTTCGACGAATTTCGTCGAAAAAAAAGGATTTCCAACGAAATTTCTCGGAAAGAGGTCGTTGGAATTAGGGCATCATAAATAAATGTTCTAACGGAATTCGCCAAAAAAATTCCGACAAATTTTGTGGAAAAATCATTTACGATGAAATTCGTTAGAAAAAGTCAATCACCTGTGACCAGAGTGTTCCAACGAATTTCGACGGAAGAATTGCCGTCAAATCTTGTCGAAAATTTGTGGCCGGATTAATCTGTTAATCGACAATAAGATTGCTGATGAGTTTTGTCGAAAAATATTGTAAGTTATTTTTTGACGAATTTCGTTGAAAATTGTATGCTAGAATTAACTGTTTATCAGCGGTTGATTTTCTGACAAAAATAGCTTGTAATATTTTTCTAACGAATTTCAATAGAAAAATGCATATATTAAAAAAAGAAGTTGAGATTTTCAAAAGGTAAAATGTATAATATGATTATAAATTAAAGTATTAAAGTTTGATAGTCGATAAATTATGCAAAGAATATATTGTTAAAGTTTGATAAATTTGTAATAAAATTATAATTAAATATTGAGATTGAATAATAAAGAAAAAAAACAAAAAAATAGAATTAGTAAAATAAAAAAACAAATAAAATTGAAATAATAAAGTAAGAATGAAAACAAAGTAATAATAAGCATTTAAATATTATAATACCTAAAAAAGAAACACAAGAAAACGAAAGAAAAAAATTAGTGTTAACTAAAATAAAATAAATAAAAGACATAAATAAAAGTAAGAATAAGCAAGGAAGTAAAAGAAGTTTAGTGAGAGTAAAAAAGTTTGGTGAGATTATGAGAATGTTGTTAGGTATACATATAGAAAAAAGTTGAGGAAAAATTGAAGAGAATATGGTGAAAATTTGAAATTAGCTCGAAATTTTCCAACAAATTTCGTCAATAATTTGTGTCAAAATTCGTTGGAAAAATGCATTAACAACGAAATTCGTCGGAAAGTTAAATGGCATTTTTTGATGAAATTTGTTTAAAAAATGTTTGATTTCATTAATCTCAAAATATTATCTTACTAAATATGAATTGAATAATATAAGTACAAAAATTTTAAATTAAAGTGAATTGTTAGAATTATGTAATTAACTGAAAAATAATAAAATAAAAAGAATAAGATAATAATAGAAGTATAATTAAGAATTTTTATAAAACAAGTAAAAATGTTTGAAAAATACCATGATTGTTTCATAAATAATATGCTAGAAAACACAAACCAATTGCTAAGCGGATGGGATTGTGAACGTGAAAATCAAGGTAGATTAAGCTGAAACATCTGCATCTACTCATCGACCTGGTCCATGTGAGCGATAAAAGGGGCCTCTTGAGCAGTGTAACGAACCTCATTAGTGGCCTCCTGCGCGGTGTAATGGGCCTGAATTGCGTCCTTCTGAGCTGTGTAACATTCCTACGTTGTAACCTCATGCACAACCTAACAGACCTCCATTTATGCAATGATTGTTGCCTGCTCCTCATGAAGAGCCTGCATTTGTGCTTCGAATGAAGACTGCATTTGTTGACTTCGTGATGTACGAGGCATGTCACGTTAAAATCCACATAATTTCTCCTAAATGGATGACTGTGTAATAAAAACCTTCTAGAACTATTAAACCAAGACATTTTACGAGAATATCTCAAATAAAATGAGCATGTGTCGTCCTTATAATGGAGACATGCATATTTATTAGTTATTGTCCACCCAGATAACACAGAGTATGCGAAAAAGTAATAAATTGTACAAATGAGAGCAACACACATTGTGAAATTCTGCTTTCTATCAACATCATGTATCACTGAACCATTGGTCCACAACAGCAATAACTCGGTAATCAATGACTGAAAGTACACATCGATACGTTGTTTTGGACGAATAGGTCAAGGAATCAATATAGTTAAAAACATAACTGATTCATTCATGCACATAGGCGGGTAAATTATAAGAGGTTAAAATTATTGGCCAACATGAATTCTCCAAAAGGGTTAAAGTCTTTTATACATAACTCCAATCTGATATCTTTAATTCATCAAACCAATCTTAATATGTCGTAAATTATTTGTGCTTTCGGATTTCGTTCTTGATGAATTATAAAATTTCCTTCATTTCGGTGTTCGAACACATATTTTGGAGCACCAACAAATACCATTTGAGCAACTAGATCAAAATTAGCTGAATTGAGTCGCAAACGAACTTGTTCCCTCGTACTGGACAAACTCTTCCATTGCTGCATTAAATTTTTGGGAAAATTTAACAAACCTTATACATAAGGTTTACATATTGAGAAAATGACCACTACCTCTGTTAATTGAAAATATGACAATCCAAACCTTCTTTATTTAAAAAACAGCCAATTATAACTAACTAAAAATCAGGAGGGTGTATCATGCGTGATTCTCACTCCCTAAAATCTCTCTCGATACAAAATCTCAAAATCTACCAAAATTTATCATATCAAACATATTTTTACTTTCAGAAACCCACAATCAAAATGAAAAAAACACCCAAATCAACACAATTATCAATTGCAGAAATCAAAAAGCAATCCAAACATTACTTTTTTTTCAAAAATCAAAGAAAATCGATGAAGAATCATGTTTGAAGAAATCAACTAGTGTGCTTCAACCCAGGTATGAAATCATTCTTATTGATTGCAGTTTCAAGTCAATTTTTTAATCAAAATTCCATAATCCCACAATTTTCTAGAATTTCACGACAGAGATGAAATCTTAAAGTTTTTGTTCTCCGAAGATCACATTAGCAAGTTCACATAAACATATACATGTATTTGATCACACGTTCTAAGGTTCACAGAGGTTCACATGCACAAGTTTACATAACATATAATCAACTTAAATACATGTTTTAAAGTTCAAAGAGGTTCACATGCACAAGTTCACAAAAAAAAACTCAATCACTTCACACTCGTTCTAAGGTTCACAAAT
>CANYCX010670807.1:0-11017 GCA_948193385.1 Breynia disticha f. nivosa
CGCAAAAAATTCGAAAACGCCTTAAACACGATTCAACCCCCCTTCTCGTGTTTCTATCAATCTGTACATTTTCAGTTAAACGAAGAAGGGGCCTTATTGAGTCCCCTTCTTAAGAGCCTCATATTAAAATTTACCTTAAACCTATATCTAACATATTTACAAAAAAAAATATTATTTTGGCATCTGAAAATATATGAACATAATTATTCAATTGTTAAAAGCTCTTCGTATGAAGATTTGATTCTTTTGTCATCTACACATATCACACCAATTAATTTTAGAGAAATTTTTTCTCAATACTATTTTTTAAATATTTTTTATTTTTACGAGTTATGTAATATTTTTTACAACAACACACTCTTTGAATTTATCTTATATTTTGTACTAACATCCACCATATAATATACTACTATTTCTTATATTATTAATCATATATTTTATTTTTTTATTAAAGCCTTATTGTTAAACTATAAGTTTATTTAATATTTTTTAGTTGTACAGATATATTAGATAGTATTATTGTTAAAAAAATTAATGAAGTACTATTTTTGTAAAAAAAATATTTGAAAAAGTGTATAAATGTGTAATTCCCATTAATTATATCATATATGATCTTGCTTACTATCTTGATGATTCTTATGTTTATTTTAGGGTTGAGTTCATTTTATGTTTTTCAGAGCTTATACAAAATTATCCAGTCCAATAAACAAAATTCCCATTTACTTTAATTAATGAGTGAATGTTCTACTAAAATATAAAATTTTCTTTTAAAAAAGGATAAATAATAAAATGTATAAATTGTATTCTCTCTGTCTCTTAAAAAATAGACACATTTTTTATATATAGTGTCTCATTATATAAACATATTTGCCTTTATGAACTTATTTACAATGATATTTTTATCCTCATTTATGAAACAAATTTTTTTAATAGAGACTCTCTCAACAAAGACTTTTTAAGGACATAATAAAATAACACAAAACTTGATTAACTTTAACTACTATAATTACTATTTTCTTAAAACTATGGAATTCTTATTGTGCATATTTTTAAAGAACAAAGGAAGTATTGAATAAATAGTGTTTGTAATTTTTTTTTCATATTTTGTCTTTGTAAGCCTGATTGGGCTTAAATAGCTTGTCTATTGTAAATGACCCTTTTTGTTTGGAAAAATTACATGAATGAACAAATTTGTGTTTAAAATGATAGGAATGTTAGCTAAATTTGTTCATTTCTGTTAATGTCAGTTAAAGTTTTGGAAATATGTAAATGCCCGATTTTAGTTTTGCAATTATGAAAATACCAGGGTAGGTTTAGTGTTCATCGTTGTTTATTATTGTTCATATGTTAGGAGAACAAAAAGTGACATTTTTGTATTTCCAGCTTTTGTTTTATTCAACAACATACTTTTCTAACTAAGATATTGTTTGTATATTTATGGTAGAAAAAGAAAAGTAAATAAGAATAAAGAAAAAAAGTTAAAAGCAGATGATAGAATATTAACTATTTTTTTGTTTGGGAGTTTTAGTGAAATAAAATTGATAAGAGTATCAAAATTGTAATATTTGTATAAAAATACACTATTTTTTTACTTAACTCCCTTTACCCCTTATCTTTTGAGGTAAAAAAATTTTGAGAAAGGGAGTTAAAATGGGTAAATATTTAAGTCATTTGACTTCTCTTCTCTCCCTTAAATAATTCGACCAAACAACAAAATATTGTTCTTCTCACTACTAGAGGTGCTCAAGGGGCAAGATGGGACGGAAATTACAAATTTCTAGTCCCGTCCCATGGTTCGGAAATTTTTTTGTCTCAAAATTTTGTGACGAAACGGGACGGATAACGGGGATTTTGGGACAGGACGAATATTGAAGATTTTTTAAAAAAATTGCTCTTTTTTGCAAATAATAAGTGTTAAAATATCCTAATATGTGGTGCAAAAATTGCTTATTCTATTGTACAAAACATTCTCATTGAAAGTGTCAACCTTATGGACTTGTAATCCATTCCATGAGATGACAAAATCAGAATTAGATCTCAAATAAAGTTATAGATAAGTGTAACAACAAATAATTGCTCATTCTTTCACCCTTAACTTAAAAAATTTGCTCCATTATCCCATTTTCAATGATAAGGGTAAACATTACAATGAATTTAAAAAATTAAACCTTATTCATTGAAAATTAAATCACAAATCTAGTAACTACATCAGAAGCAAAATTGATGTGTCCATTGTGATTATCATTCGTATGAATTAATAATCCATTCTAAAAGTTAAGCAAAGAGGTAACTGGAAAACAAAGAATGCACATTAACCAATAGTTGCGCGTGAATATAAGTTTTGTAACATAAAAATTTTTGCAATATTTTTCAGAGAAACCAAAAGTATATGGAAACTCATTAAGAGTGAAGTCACCATTGTGTGAATATACAACAATGAAGTTACTTGTCTCCACAAGCATTCAAAGTGTCTGGACTAATTCCACTCTTTCTAAGAGGAAAGACTCGATTTGATGTCATGATAAAAAGACCATAAACATTGAAGAAGCATAAAGCAAAGCAAAGAAGATCATAAGCATTTAAGTTAAAAAAGGTTTTGTTGGCTGCTTATTAAAGAATGTGTTTAGGTGTGTTTTTTTTATTTTTTCAATAAATATTTTATATTATTTTATAATTTAAAATAATTATATTTAGTTTTTCGATTCTAGTTTCGGTTCTTCGGGATGGGACAGAACAGGACGAGACGAGACTGTTCTCGAAATGAATACTACTTAAGATCTAGAACCGTCCCATAAGAAAAATTACGAGACGGAACGTGACGAGAAGAGTCAAAGTCAACAGATTTTTTTTATTCCGATTTTAATGGGACAAGTCCTCGGGTTGGATCGGAAATCTCTGAGTCTCATTAACAGCCTTACTCATTACCTTGACCACTTTTCACCTCCTTTATCCAACTTCCAAATAAGGCCTAAGCTTAAAATGGTTTAACTTTTCATTTCTAAAAACATTCACTAAGTTACTACTCATTAAAATGCATAGGTTTAACAATTATTTGTCGAAAAGACTAATTAATTAAAATAAATAAAAACTTACCAAATTAGAAATAAAGTCTCTTTGTATCACATTTAACATAGAAACAAAATCTTTCCATCTCAGATCACCTTCCACATATTTTATCATCTCAATCTCCATTTCGAAAAACAAAATCCCTATCAATCATGTTACTCAACCCTTTCTTTCTTCTCTTTTATTTATTCTTTCATTGTTTTCATTGGGACTCTCTTTCTCTCACAAATTTCTTTATCTTTTTACTTTCATCCAAGCCATTTTTCTCCATATTGTATATTGTTAGACAAATCCAAGCTCTTTTTCCTTTGTTTAATTCAGTTTTGGAAGGTAAGAAAGGTATACATAAATTATGTTCTTCTTAGAGATTTTGTTTTAAATATAATTACCACTAGCGGAAGAACGCAAGGGATATAGATGGAAACATTTTGATGTTAAATTACATTGGCAATAGGTACTAAAGTTCATCATATTAAAAGTTTCATTGAATTTCAGTTCAATATCATTGTTAAGAAGGTTTAAAATTTCAAAGGTTTTAAAATGGTTCAAAAGATTTAAAAAGATTCAAAAAATCACAAACACAAAATTATTTATATTTAAAAAGAATAGTTTACAAAGATGTTTAAATTAGTTCAAAATAATTAAAATTCGTTCAAAAGGGTACAACATTATTCAAAATTAGTTCAAAATGGACAAAAATATTTAAAATAGTTTAAATTAGTTTAAAATATTTGAAAAAGTTTGAAATGGTTCGATTTGGTTTGAGATGATTCAAAATGGTTTAAAAATGGTTTACATTATTTCAAGATAGTTCAAATTATTTAAAAAAGTTTAAATATGTTCAAAATAATTTGAAATATTCAAAATGATTCAAAACTGATCAAATTTATTCAAAATGGTTTAAATTAATTAAATAATATTTGATATTATTTATTCAAAATGGTTAAATTAATTAAATAATATTTGATATTATTTTACATAATTCAATATGATAATTCAAATTCTTTAGAAGCTTAATTACAATACATAATAAAGATAGGAATGGTAAACCCACCATACATTTACATAAGCTGAGGGATGACAAAAAAATCTATCCTCGTGGGGACTCGATCTGACCAGACCTAAATGGAACGGATTTTTCAAAGATCGACGAGGAACAAGTTAGGACACGGGGCATCCCGATATTGAAAATAACGGGGACAGGACGGGGCTGATATTTAGTATACTTGCCTCATTCCTTGTCCCGAACTCAGCCTGCTAT
This sequence comes from Breynia disticha f. nivosa, assembly GCA_948193385.1. NCBI lineage: Eukaryota > Viridiplantae > Streptophyta > Magnoliopsida > Malpighiales > Phyllanthaceae > Breynia > Breynia disticha. The sequence goes on from CANYCX010670807.1 coordinate 4,328, forward strand.
AAAAATGTATAAAAATAATATAAATATATATAATATTAATGTAAAATATATTATGTTTTATTTAAGTAATTTATTATAAAAAAATATAATCTAAATACTTACACTTTATTCTTAAATATGATGTTGATTATATTATGAATTATATATTTTAGTCTACAATATTTACTAAATAAATATATATTTTATAAATAAAAAATTATGTATTTAAAAAAGAGACTAGACGGAGCGGGGACGAGTTTCATATTTTTAAAATGAGAAGGGGATAAAATATTGATTTTGTAACCTGATAGGCTACAAAACGGACACGATGAAAGAAAAAATATTATAAAACATAAACGAAAAGACCATAATCCGACTCTGACCCGCCTCAATACTATTCCTATATAAGCTAACATTTGCACTCGCTGGATTACATAGAATAGCCATTTCATAGTTACTTGTTGACAAAAAACAACATATGATTGATAGTTGTAATTATATATCCATTTCTAATGGCTTTTAGTACTTGAACAACTATGGAATCTCTTCTTCCTTTAAATTCAAAGCTTTTCCTATGTGCATCTTTAGTTGAAGCAACAATTTACATTGCCAAATGAACGGGAGATTATGTGAAGCTCAAATTTTAAAATTTTTTATCTAAATATTTAATTCATATCATAAATGATAAAATATTTAGATACAGATAAAGGAGAGAGAAATATAAATACATGTATTTTCATAAAAACTCGGCCCAAACATTTTCTAAAATAAACAAATTTTGCTGAAGCTATAGATAGTTTGAAAATAAATTCAAACTCATAATGCATGTATACACACATATATATGTACAACACATGTACGAAAGCAAACTTTCAAAATGCAAAATCTGGAGCTCAAACTCTGACGATATCGCTGAAGTGGATGATCACTGCAGTTCTCCGGTCCAGTAGTAGCTACCTACGATCTGCACAACATTATAAACAATCACACAGATATGAGTATTTCAAAATACTCAATAAGTGCTTTATTACAATTTAAGTACATTATGTAATAGGGTAACATCCCTATTCATCTCTAATTCATTCTGTATGTAAATCTCTATTTATATGTTGTGCAAGAGAATTTATCCAGTGAGCACAGGTCGTGCTAGATGAATACGAGATCGTGCTCATCACTTAATTCCAGGCCAGTTGGCATGGGTCGTGCCTTATAGAGCACGAGGTCGTGCTCGTCTCATTTTTCAGAATTTCCTAGGCACGAGTCGTGCTGCCACAATTGGTCTATAGCACGATGAAGTGCTGACCATCACGGAAGTCGTGCTGACTCTCGGAAATGCTCAGTTTAATTCTGTTTTTAAATAATTAGCACACAACAAGCATTATCTGAAATCTTTTACTTAGTTAAGGTATTGTTTATTGATGCGAATTCTGCTAACACTACTACCACAGTCCTCTAGGCAAGTATACCTATCGAACATTAATATAGCTACAGAGTATCGAATGTCGATCTCACGAGGACAGTCAAGTACTACTACTATTAATCTAAACTATTATCTAACTGGAATAATATCGAGTTGTAAAATTAATTAATTATTACTAATAAAACTAAGTTAAGCAAGTAACAACAAGAAAACAATAACAATGCAAAAGAATTGGATTTATTCAAATGGATAAAAGTGGATACCTAGACTCAACACCTCCTATGATTTCATACTTGTATAACTCAATTAATTTGGGAATTAATGAACATTGAATTGCAGGAATGTCTATTCTTTGCTATAATATCTCTCGATTAGATTAACAACTAAGACCAAGTTAATTAGTCAAAATTCCTTTCAGACTAAAACCCCTAATTCAGCATTAAGTTTCATACATTCCTCTATTAGCATTACACCAATACGGAGAAGTTGTGTAATTATATCTTTAAAATTGCAGGCAACTCCTTTCAATTATTGGAGACCTAATTGCAAGATGATTTCTCACCCTATTCATGCAAAGTCACATAAAACATTTAACACCACAATTAAATCTCAATAAAATTCATTAAAACCACAAATAAATCAAGTCAATAGTCGCAATTCATCATAGGATTCGTCTAATCTAGATATCCATAACAAATTTAGCTCATGTTCAAACTAAATTCAACAAACAAAACTAAGGATATCCATGCAAAAAAAACCCATTGGAACTCTTACAAGATCAACATTTCGACTATCTAACACAGGAATCTTCGAATTGGTTGTCCTCCAGCGTGAATTTCCGCTCTTATTTGCTCTGTAATTAAGTCTCTTAGTCACCTAAGGCCTAAAAATCTCGTCACCCTATGTTTGGCTCTTAAAATCCTTTATATGCTAGGGCAATTTTTGGACCCCGTATGTTGTGAACGGCCATGGGAATGGCCAAAACCCGTTCTAAAGGCCATTCACATATGAACTGCGTGACTTTTTTATGGGAACGGGCATGGGAACAGCCATGGTGGCCATTCCATAGGATATTCTCGTTTGAACAGTGACTGAACAGTCAGTTTGGCCGTTGTACTGGTTGTTCAGACCTGCACGTGTTGCATTTCTTCACGATTCCGCTCCATTTCTGTCCACATTTTGCCCTTTTTGCTCCAAAATCCGTGAGTGACCTGAAGATATGAAAAATTATGCAGATATCTTGCCGAAGTTAATCTAAAAACTAGAGAAATACCGTAAATATATATATATAATACATGTATAAAACGGTATTTATCATCTATACCATTTCTACAGTAAAAACATATCAATACCTCTTTTACATAGCCTATCATTAAGTCCACATAGACAACATACCAAACCCAAGAATATCACATATATCACTTAGCACATGTATCATATTAATTCAATTCCACACAAAATTATCCACACGGAACAATATCACACAGCAGCACACAACATTCTCAACTTAACTTATAACTCATTCCATTGCGTTATGCTCATATGAATGAATTTAAGGAATGTGGTGCAATGTCAATGCAATCACACAGTATATCATTATCTGGATTTTCTCAAAATCCTCATTAGCACATAGCGGAGGAATCCTCATTAGCACACAGTAGAGGATGGCACACAACCTATAAAGAGTGAGCACACAGCTCATAAGGACAGCACACAACACATCCAAGTCGCACACAGCTCAAGTCACATAATGTTATACACCACGTGAATGTATATGAGACATTCAAAAGATAATCATATCAATAGCACATAGCATTCACTTTTCCAGTTAAGCCTTTCACAAAGATCATATTATCACATAGCAAGCACATAGTTTATAACTTAAATGCACATAGCCATCATCACATAACGTAAATCACAAAAAACATAATCATCACCTTGTTCTTTTTCATTAAGAACATCAAAGCACATAGCAACCATTAATCTTATACAAAGCACATAACAATCAAGTCCTTCTAGGACACATTTTTCTACCATTTAAACTCATTTGCATCATAACCAAGTATGAATTAATCATACAGGCAAAACATACATTGGTAAGTTTAAGAACACTGACCTCGAAATATGTGCGAGGTCAGCTCCGGCTCAACTTCGATCCAAGGTTCTCGATCCGTTTTCTATACGAATATAATATATAAAGGTTGTTAATAACTCATTCTTAACTTGTTTCTTATATAGAAACCGCAATCACAGCCCTTTGAATTTAATTTCCACCTTCTCAGTAACTTGCTTACATTTCATTTAACATGTTAAACCCATCTTAAGCATACTAAACCATTAATATGAGTTTCTCTCATTCAAATATATTCTAACAAAAAATTTCAGAAATCTTAGAAACATAGAACTCACACATACATGCTTAATACCGATTCCTAAGCTTACCTTAGTGAATTCCACTTCAAGTTTGCAAGAATTTGTGTTCTTTCTTGCTTAAACACACTCTCTCAAACTTTCTAAGGTTTCCTCCTGCTTTCTTTTCATTTTTATCTGGAATTCAATAGAAAAGTAATTGTTCAGTTGATTCTGTTTTAAACTTCCCAGTCAACACGATCTGGAGCACGGCCCGTGCCAGTAGAAAAACTGACAATGAGCACGATCTCGTTTTGAAAATTTTCTACTGGCACGGGCCGTGGTCTAGATCGTGCTCATTGTCAGTTTTTCTACACTGTTCTAGTTCTTGTCTGATTCGATTCTTTTTTTAATCTATATTTCATATAGATTAATTCTAACAATTTTCAGGGCGTTACAGATTAACCTACTTGAGTCATGTCAATTAAGGTGAGATGAACAACTTCTCATAGAAAATTGTTATAATTTATACAATTTTTTTTGCAACAATATAAGATTAGAATTGATTACCAGGATGAATGTTAGACACATTAGTGTTTTTTCACACCCCATAATCCACCTTTAATATTCATTTCCAAACCATTTTTCCTATCATTTTGTTAAACCACTATGAACTAAAGATCAAACGTGGGAACTTAAAGAAGATATACGTTGAGACACTTAGGTTTTGGTAGTGCTAAAACAATTCAAAAGCCAGATTCTCGTTTTAACATTTAAATCTTTTGTTTGTTGTTAATTTTTAACATGATAATATGATTTATTTTTGTATGATATTAAGTAGAAAATAATACGACCTCATTACAACACGACGACTATGAATTGACGTCCCTAACTAAGTCAGGTGGTTTTAGTCAAAAAGTCAGCCGACATTAGAGGATTGAAACGTGAATTTAGGTGCAATTAATGGAAATATATGACATGATGCCGCACCCCACATCTTACCCCCACCCAACTGCATACTTCTCACTTTGAAACATCATCGTAACCCCAAAAAAGTCAGTCGCTAAGCTTTGAAAAATGCTCCAACAAACTGTCCAAATCTTCGCTGTTTGGGCATCTAAATGTCGGATGAAAGTGGTTTTATTAGTGGGCGTCCAAACATAAAGGATTATAAAGACACAGACAGCTGCTCGGGAATTAAAGGATTATACCCTTGTCCATCGAAGGATCAGTCAATACACTTAGGATGTGGGTTCGATCTATGACTCTGTAGTAACGTTAGGGGACATACAGACTTTGATATGCTAGTTTGACATATCTGTTTGAAACTCTATGTTCTTAGTTCGTACTTCGTAGGCTGACCATCCGACCCCCTTTATAAAATTTTGCAAAACAAAAGGGAATTGAAGGATTATAAGAAAGATTGCTTGCTTCGACTCTAAGTTTGGTAGCTCCCTCTCTTACACCTTATTGAAAATGGAAAGTTCTTCAATGATTTGGTTTCTATTCTTACACTTACAAATAAAATATAAAACAAATGAGATTCATGATTCTTCATTTCTTTTCTAAAACTGATTCTCGAATATTTAACCTTTAATTTTTTTTTACCATAAAAGAAAATCTTCAATTATTTTAGTTAATTTATTGTATAACTCAGATGTGTTTTCTCATTTCTTATTAAATGTAATCATAATATAAGATGATAAAATTCTTCCATAGAATTTTAAAACTTATATAATGTGATTCATGTCGGACTTGAATTATCGTGGTTCATAGGATAAATTTTGTTATTTAAATAAATGAATTAATAGATGAATGTTTGTATGAACAAATGATTAATGAAAATTTTGAACGATAATGTCTTGATCATATCACTTAGCATAAAAAAATATTTAAATATTACTAGAGTAAGTCAAAAAGTAGCTTGAAAATTATGCCCAAGTATAACATAAATGTATATGTGCAACACTGTCAACACTAGAGAAAGCGGTCAGACATTAAATACATGTAATAATATCAGATGGTAGGATCCGAAGAATGATTCAAAAAGAAATAAAGTTGGTAGGATTTAAAAGGATATATAAGAAAGAGATTACGAAGTGTGTCGGGAGAAATTAATGTGGCGACAGAACATTTAATGAAGGAAATAATCATGATCTTTAAAGAGGTAAAACCGACAGGGAACAAAAGATTTCTAGGTGTAAAGAGACAAGAGCTAGATCGACACAAAAAGGGTAAAAAATCGAAGAAATTTGAAGGGAATGAATACGTGATGAAAGAATTGGGTTTAGAAACAATCGAATGTGTGAATGAAGTGGTGCAACAAACACATATGACGCTTTTTATAATCGTAATCTAGAGAAATTATTGACTCTTCGGTATTAGAAACAAATACGCCTTCTATTCATTTAAGTTTGTTAATTTAACATTACATTTTTGTTTCTTAAAGATTGTCAGTTTAATTTTTTATCAACGTTTTGCCTAAAATACCTTTAATTACTTTAATTAATTCTTCTGTTTCAATTTTTTAACATTTATTTTATTTAAAAGGGTAAATAAATTATTTTATATTATATTTATTAATTTTGCAATCTGTGTGGAAAATTTACAAAGTTAAAAGATGAAAGGAAAGTACTATTTTTTGATAAAAAATGAAAGCCATAGAATCTTGAAATTCTATCATATAGCACTGACCATAGAGCAAAACGATGAATTGATTTTGCTCCCAATTGGACCACTTTTTTGGCATTCATTCTATATGATGAGCAGGGAAATTGGTAGGAGTGAAAAGTAATATAAATATAAACATTGAGTTGATAATAATAAGAAAAAAAGGGAGTAATCACAAATTGAGAATGGAACCACACACATCACACATTCCAATCATAAAGTTGTTGAGAGAATGGAAGCAGACTGAGATGCTCACAGCATGGTTTGTCATA